>CM029131.1:8174319-8406819 GCA_016859345.1 Istiophorus platypterus | reverse complement strand
CAGAGGCGGGGTTAGCCTGATGAAAATGTGATGATCTACTAGTATACAGCGGGATGTGTGTGTGTTCGTGTCTGTTTTTGCATGTGTGTGTGTGTGTGTGAGGGAGAGAGAGAGAGAGAGAGAGAGAGAGAGAGGGAGAGGAGGGTTAGATGAAAGGTTGTGATTATGGCTGTGTCATTAATAAGGGGAAAGAAAGTCTCTGGGCGTGTCCTGTATTGTAAGAAATATCACTGTAATATTCCAACATGCAGTTCCTGTGTTGTCATTACTTTATTTTTAATAACTTTATCCTACTTAATGGTGTTTAAATCTCGTTTAACTGCTCTGTTATATCCATATATACATATATATGCATATATATCTGTGGTGCACAATAATGAGGTTTTTTTTAATGACATTTCCTGCTATTTTTTTTATTGATGTTGGCGTCATTATTACATTCTCGTATTGTTTATAGTCTCTTATAGTATTTCATAGGGAGTTTATAAGACATTTATCCTATTTTATTGTATTTTATCTCTAAAACACACACTCTAAATACTCCTACATTATTCATACAGGGATTTAATTTGCATCAAAATTGGTTCATTATAACTTTATAACAGCTTTTAGTGTTTTTACTCCTTATAACCCCTATCATAATGCTACACCGGTAATTAGTCTGTCTTCATGACTTGGACAGTGACCTATTAATAGTCTGTCATTTACAGTTGGCCTGAGAATGTCACTGTTTTGTTTCTAATAACCTTATCCCAATTTATGATAGGTTTATCTGGTGCTGTGTCATTACATTGCCAGAATGTTCCTATAGTAGTCCAATAGATTTACAGCTGTTCCTTGCATCTTAGAATTGATTTTTTTTTTTTTTAAATTCGGTTTAATAAAGAACACACATATGTTTAATCTCCTATATTATGACTGATGCTCCTACCATATGCCTGTGGGATGTTGTTGTAATGCTGCTGTGATTTTACTGCAGTATCACTGCAAAAGGCAATACTGGTCGCCATAATTGTTTTTAAGGAGCAAACAAGCTTGAAAAAAACATATATTATATTAACCTGTAGATATGTATTTTTTAAAGTTAATGATAAAGGAAAGGAGGAGATGATGTCATTAATCAATAAAATAAATTAACACATTTTGCACATTTCTCATTGTGTTATTTGTGTTGTAATTGTCAATGAGAGAAAGTAGTTTCTGCCTGAGATCTGTTGCCACATTGCTAATCTTCCTTCCCTTATTCAGCATTTTTCATAACCAGCAGTGGCAAAATGAAACAAACATTTTTATCCAATTGTTGCTCATTGCAACACAAAACACCCTCCCCGCTGCCTCCTCTAATCCAATATGCTTTTATTTCCATTACTTTATATTTGATTTTGCATCTCAGCAGCCGCCCACCGGCAAAACTGCAACCCCACTGTCTGGTTCATGCTGACTTGATTACTGTGATATGCTAACCGGTTTCTATACAGACAACATCCTCAGGAAGAGGCAGTGTCATTATTCAACGAATGCAGGTAGTCTACACAGCTCTGCTATTAGCGAAGGCTGCCCTCACTGGTTCCTCATATATAGCCCCCTGCCCCCGGCTCCTTTGACAGCTCAGGGAAGTTGACAGTGAAATCTTGGAAGGATTAGTTCCTGGGCCTGAATGAACCGAGCCAATGCACCGAAGAGGAGAAGTTGTTGAAACATGACTGCTCCTCATCACCGCCCAGATTTATGCCAGGGTGCCGTTCGGCGAAGGGAAGAAAAGCTTCTGACGAGTAGCATTACACCAACTGTTGCGTTTAATTTTCCTCAGACAACTAACACACTGAGTTCCTCATCAGCATCACTTGGAATATTTTTTGTCGGCTGAAGGGAAAATTTTACTTTCCTATTTTCACGCCCTCATCTTTTTCATCCATTTATTCATTACATTTACCTAATTTAGCTTTTTACACATTACTTTAAAATTCCGCTGCGTGAGGGCAAGCACAATCTTTTCAATCACCCTCCTCTGCTACAGGGAGGTCAGAGGTCAGGGTCCACCTGCGATTCCTCATCTTGCTCAAGGGCACTTGGGCAGCACAGATGCTTAACTACCTTCAGGAGCCCTGACCTTCCCTCTGTCACTGCCACTGCTATCATTCCAGTCAAAAGACCTCTTTTTTTTTGAAGATTATTTTTAACCCAGTGCCATCTTTGTGCTGCTCGGCTTCAACTTGCATTTATTAATCAAGGTCGCTCCTCTTTTGGAGTACAAGGGAAGTCGGTTGGGATAGTCGTATCCATAGCAACAGAGGATTATAATTTCCTTGGATGAGCTACGGAGCATCAGTTACGTAAGGCGGTCTGTCTTGGAGGCATCTCTGATGTTGTTGTGCTTGAGTAAGCTCTTTAGGGCTAAAACCTCAGAGCTGTTTGACTGAAGACCTTCTCCCTTTATATATATGCTGTATATGAATACAAACATAATATACATCTGACTTGACAGGGACTCCCTTTAAATTCGTTCTGTTTACATGCTGGACAACTTCTGTTGATTTTAGATAATCTAAAGGGGGAATACTACTTAAAATACATCTAAAAAAGAATTAATGCATGTTTTGTCCAGGGTTTAGTCTGTGAAGACCTTCTCAAACCCTCAAAACTAATGATTTCTACCTTTAAAAATATGTCTTACTAAAACTAGGATCACAACTAAATACAAACCAAACCAATACTGCAAAACCTGCCCTTGACACCAGCTAATGCCAAAAAAAGACATAGGCTAATTAAACAAGTATGACTTTATAGCCATGCTAGCAGCTTTTATGAAGCTACATAGCCACAGCAGTGAATGTATAGGACTCATCCTGTGGGCAAATTGAGTGTCCGTGCTAAATTTGATGTTGATCCATCCCGTAGCTGTAGAGAAATTTCAGTCTACACCAAAGTGGTGGACAGTGATACCACGCCTAAAAAAACCAAAAACAATACTTAGCTGAATTTCGTTTTTGTTAACTGAGCAGATTGTAACCAATATAAGGTTGTAAGAGATGTATTAATGTGAGGACTTGTACTAACTATGATGCTTTACAGATAAGGTCCAAATCGATAGACAGCTTAAGAAATCTTATCATTTTCAGAAAGACATATATGTCATTGCATAGAGTTTATACTTGTGCTGTCAGGGAGTACAAATGGCTCTTGGACATCTGCATCTGTATTGTTTGTCTATTGGCTTTTGCTGATGCAGACATGCATAAAACACTCAAATGTGTGTATATGTGTGTGTGTTTCTGTGTTTGTCTGTGTGAGTGAGTGTGTCCAAAGCAGTGATGTCAAAGCGGGGATTAGATTGGCTTATATTGCCCAGAGCAGCACATTTGCAATTCACTGAACATCACACTCGGGTTTCCAAATCGCTGATTATGTTAGTTTAACTATTTTGCATCCAGAGTAGTAGCCATCACCTCCTTCCGCTTAAGGTTCATATCCAGTGTGGGTTTCTGTAAGCTCTGTTATTTTGGAGCATGATTCCTTTAATAGCATCTGTGCCAAAGTACCTTACATGGCTCTGGCCAAAAAACGGAGATCCTGAGTAATGGATATTCCAAAAATACACCAATGTGTTTGGGAACAGGACCGGCGATCAGGCTAAAAAGTCAACAGGCGAGAGTGTAGGACCGGCGCACACTACCGTTGTGCTACCACAGCAGACACATCACACACAGGCTGTGGACCAGACCACTTGCAGTACACACACAACTGCCTGTTAGTGGTTAGAGAAGGGAAGCCGTCGTCTCACCCAACACGGTCCCACATGAGTCAGACGCGGCACGCAGACAAAGCAGGCAGACCTCAACGTCATAAAGAAACACTCCTAAACACCGCACAGAGCATTTGACATCATGTGACTGGGCCTGTGCAACAGCAGCCTCCAATAGAAATCGGTGGGATAATGTGAATTAAGCCCCTTTTCTTGATGGTTTGTTTGCCTTTATTTTAAAAATAAGAAGTAAAATCTTTCCAGGATGCCATGAAACCGGAGTGTTTAAGGGAGAAAAGAGAGCAAAAAGGAGCCATAAAGCGTTCTTGTTAAAAAAGAAGCAGAGTCAAGGCCTCTTACAGTCGAGCCAGTTAGTCTAAAACTTTCCATCAAAGCTTCGCTGAGCTGCATGGAGTAATTACCTCTCACACAGCAACAGCTCCCAGGCCTTATTACTGATACTGTTTGTGTGTGTGTGTGTGTGTGTGTGTTAGTGTGTGTGTGTGGGCAAGTGTGTAAAGGTGCATGTACTTCACACACACACACACAGTAGATGAATATGCCTCCATGTGCTGGTCAGACAGTGTGTGTGTGTTTGTGTGTGTGTGTGTGTGTGTGTGTGTGTGTGTGTGTGCGTGCGTGTGTGTGTGTGTGTGTTTCCATGTGTGTGTGCCTATAAAGTAACAGCACCCCAGAGTGTCCTGCTTTTCAGACATAAACCAGCTTGCAGGAGTGATAAACCGAGAAAAGTTGTTATGACGGGTTGCCCCTGGTCTCTGCTTGTCCTGATGACGGCAGAGAGAAGCCCACCCAATGTGCTGTTCTAGCAAGTCTGGGTAAAAATAGGCAGATTCAGAAGACTAAGACAAATCATACTGGAAAGTACTCAGAGGAAGAAAATCTCCACCAGGGCTGAACAGTCCTCCAACATGCTGCTCCACCCAGAGCGTCATTCCTATCATTTCAAAACGTTTTCAAAGGAGATTTGTATTCATTTTCTGGAATTTTTTTTTTTTTAAATGTCTGCTACAGTTATAAAAATTAAATCCTTCTGAAGGGAAATCCTTGTAAAATGTCACAAGTGGCGCCAACAAAAGCCAAAAAGGTTGTAAACCATGGGTTTAATCTTAGGTAATGTGTTGCATATTATAATCTGATCACATGCTTCCTTAATCTAAAATCTTCATCTGAAGAGTTACTATTATTGAACTGAAGTACAATATTTCCCACTGAAATGTAGTGAGCTAGAAATGTAAAGTAGAATGACATGGTGCAACTTAAGCACTGTGCTTGAGTATATGTACTTAGTCACTTTCACCTACTGGTGATGTTCAATGTCTGAAAATTTCACATTCAGTTCATAAACCATACCTGCAAATCCAGACAATCTGTGAACAAAATTGTGAGGCAAATCTGTTCATAAACGCATATTATTTTCTTTGAACAGGGGAAAAGACAAACTGAAGAACTGAAAGAATTTTTTTTCTCCCTTGATTGATGTTTCATTGCGTTTCATGGCGACTCCAAGGACTGAATGGCAAGGTCAAACGAGCTCATGGTCTGCGTTACATACTGTATAGGTTTTTCCTGCTTTGCTCCTGACCAGAGGATCTAGTCTTTGCTCCTGACTTGGATTAAACCAGATTCTCATTCTTTATTCAGTCACATTTTTAATCTTTAATGTGACCAGTTAATTTTTATTATTATTTTCGGAGACATTTTCTGAATTTTATTTATGGACCACACCGCTTCAAGGAGCTGCTAAGCCTGAAAGAATTTCCTAAGTCTGGGTTTTAATGGAGACTTTGAGTGTCTCATGATGGTCTAACTGCTTTTTCAAAGGTTTTTTTTTTCTCTCTGGGGAAAAGAATGACTACTTGCCATGTTTTGGTATGAAAATGAATTAATTTAATTATATGGGAAAATATCAGCTCTTGGATCAGTATTTGTATCATCCTTCAAAATCAGCTGCTGCCCACTGTAGAAAAATGTCCCAAAACGTGATTCATATGCCGCAGATTGATCCGGCAATGTTAGAAAATTCTAACTTATGTGAATAGGAGCTGAATAAAGTCCTTTGGCACAACGGCCAGAAAAAACGATGAACTGCAGAAACAAATTGATGAAATAAAGCGGCTGTAACCAGCGTCGTAACTAATGTCATCTAACTTTCCAGCATGAAAGTTCAACAGCCTCTTCCAGCGTTACTCATAACCAAATGGAGAGTTTATAAATCTCTCACTCACTGCAGATTTAAAATGTCTAAATAACGTACACCCTGATGTTTCCACATCTTACCACATCATGGGACGGTTGTATTTTTCCAGGGAAGGTTTGAAATGGAGGGCCCGGGCAGCCAGTAAAACTTATTTGGGCATGCAGTCCTTGAGCCCTGCCAGTAGCATATAGCAAGAAATAAAACTCCAACCAAAAAATCCTGAAGTAGACAAACTGTGTTAAGTGTTCATAAAATATCTCTGGCCAGCGAACATTTGATGGAAGGGTTAAGAAAGAGAGGAGAGCTACTTTTAAAATGGTGCACCACCATGCTTATTATGTTATCCCTGTGGTTTACTGCAGTCTGATAGTATATGAACAACTGTCTATGGACTGTCAGCTCTGTGCCTGCCCCCCCCCACACACCTGCACACAGAGGTCAAAGGTCAGGCAGAGTGGCAGAGATTCATTGATTATTGTGTAATTTGCTACCCTAACTTTTCAAAATCCTACTTTCATCCCCCAACAGTTTCAGATAGATTTAGTCACTAAAATCTCTCTCTAAACAGTGTCATCTGACTGTCCAGCTGCCAAAATCCAGATGTGCGCAGCCTGATACAGCCACAATATTTACCAGAAAACATCAGGTTCTTATCATGAGAACTGATTTTAATAACGTAGCAATCTACATACCATTTATACCATTTCTAAACTATTTTGTGATTCTACCATTATTATGAGATGCAAGATAGCCAGTTTTATTGTAATGTTATTTGCTTGATTTGTATAAATGTATTTAACTGCGGGTTAAAACTCAGTTCAATATCTGTTTAACTGACCAAGCCATATATGAAATAGATTTACATGATAGTACATGATTTTTCTATTCACAGGGCTATAAAGGTACTTAAACTGAAATAGATCCATCTAAATTACATCTTAATAAAACTATACACCTACAGCAGTAAGGCAGAATGAGGAAGATTCCTAAGTGTCTCAACTGCTGCTCACTCGAGAGAAACAAACATGCTTGTTAATCGTGGATGGAATGAATGAGTGAAAGGGAACGATTCAGTCTGCTAGAGAGCAGAATGATTGCAATCAGACGGAAAGGAACATATTACTATCACACAATGAGGACCTCTTCACAATGATAGTTTAAGAGGGAGTAAATTGGAAAAGACATTTTTACAAATGCAAGGACTTCTTCTTCCTGGAAAAAAACTACTATAATAAAACAGCACAACAAACCTCATCTGTATGATCCTGTTGATGCTGGGGACTTTTCTTTGTTCCAAAATGATGCCCCGAGGAGGAAAGTTACACATGTAGAGAGAACAAAACAATATAAGTGTTAAATGAAGTTTCTTTACTATCAACTGAAGGCCAAATATAATAAAGAAGAAAATACTGAGTAAATACATAGCAAATATATACGAGCAAACAAATAAATAGTTTAAAGTAGCTTTTAAAAAAATGATATCATTATCATTTTTATTGATAAAAATTGTTTCCGCTACAGTTACTTAGGTTTCGTTCATTCGCAGCTTTGGATTATCGATACAAAATATAATCAACTAATAAATTATGATGTATTATAATGGATTAAGCTAAGTAGAACATAACAATCATAATGAGCTCCTCCTTTACCAGCTGCATTATTATTGTTGGTAACATATCAATGCATCACTTAGTACTTTGAGTATATTATTTTGCTACTACTTTTGTACTTTTTACTCACGTAAAGTTTTACTCCTAGAACTTTTACACTGTGGTATTGCTACCTTTTCTTCCACCACTGGGTACTAGCAGCAGTTTTTGTATTAGGGCCAAAAATAAATCAAAGGTTTATACAAATCCCCGAACTGAATTAGTTTAATCTTAATCACTAAAAACCCCTGAGCAGTTAAATAAATCAGCTCAAACAATTAAACTCACTTAAAAATCATAATTGTGTGGTTTTTGAGAGCTTTAACAGGTCATTATTTTTATTTAAGACCGCCATCCTGTGGAAGCTAAGGTAAACAACGCTGATGGTCGCGCCTACGTCATCATTATGCGTCTGTCTCTCCAGCAGCCGGAACATGTGAAGAAAACATGGGGAGACAGTTATTCTGACTATTACTGGCTATTTAAATTCACACATCACTAACTAAAACGTCTGCGAGCGGGGTCGTACGTTTTTACTTACGATCCTATTTCACAAGTAGCTGAAAAGTCGGGTTAGCTAGCGGGGTTACTGTTACGGTGGTTTCGCTAGCTTGTAGACGTGTTGACAGCATGGATAACACGGAGGAAAATGCGATTGAGCTACACGGAGATGAGGAAATTATTGAGGTCATCGACCTAAACGAGACGGAGCCTGGACCTGGTGGGTAGAAAAACGATGTACATCGCATGTGGTCAACTTTGGCAACGTTTACCTGTGACAACCAGTGCCTAGGTTGCTATATATCTGTTTTGGGTAGCTGGTAGAAGACAGAAAAGATCAGCTAAGTTGAACTAAACCTAATTTCACAGAGATGTTCGGGGGCGTGACTAAAGATTTACTTTACAGACACTGTAGAGACACTGTAATTACTTACCGAACATTCTTGATTAGTGTTCTCTCTCTATTTCTGTCTTTATAAGATGATCTGGCTGAAGACTTGGAGGACATTAACTTTGAAGATCCTGGAAATGCTGATGATGATGACAACGAAGGTTGGGAGACAGAGGATGAGATGGAGGCTGAGGCAGAGCAGGATGACAGTGAACTCACCTTCTCCAAACACACTGGTAAAATCCTGTGTCAGATTTGAGCTGTTACTGTCCGATGACTCCAGTTTGCCAAAGGCTTGAGTCGGTCTTCCCTTCCTCCGTCCAGGCTCCGTGTTCTGCGTCAGTCTGGATCCTGCAACCAACAGCCTGGCTGTGACAGGAGGAGAGGATGATAAGGCGTATGTTTGGAGGGTGAGCGATGGAGAGGTCCTGTTGGAGTGCACAGGTGAGAAAAACGAAGTGGCACCGCATGGTTGCACCTACAGTACTACAGTTGCTTGAAAAACACAGTGCATCCTCACAAGGGTCCAGAGTCCAGACCATCAAGTGTAAATATTTCCATCCAAAAAAAGATGCTTAAAAAACAATTTAACAGAGTCACAGGTTATTGTTTACTTATATTCTGGCCCCCTGCACTCTGTTTTTATGCAGCCGCGCTTCTAGTCTCACATTTTTCACTGGTTTTGGTTGAAAAGTAGCTGAAAAGATCAATATCATCAAACATATTGCAGATTGTTTTTCTGTTGAAGGACTTATCGATTAAACCATAGATACAGTTTTTTGTTATTTAATCAGCTGTACTGACATTTAAATGAAAGTTCACAGAGCGGATGAGAGGCAACAGAAAGTTGTCTTTATTCTGACCGTGACTGAGCAGAAATGGATCCTCATTTTTCCACAAGTTCAGTTTTCTTTTTACTCCATGCTAAATTTTTTATAGATTCATCAGCTCTGGAGACCATTTCTGTGTCTTAAAATGCCACCTTTAGGTAGTGAGAGGGACAAAATGGAGAGGAGCCATCACATTTCAAATTTAGCGAACACCCCTTCCAAGACAGCTGTGGAGCACTTTGTCCAGAGGGAGACCATAATCTGTAATAGAAAGCAGAGTGTAATAGAAGGTTGTGCTCTTTAAGAGCCAATTACACTAGCAAAATGAACAGTTCTTTTCTTGACCCTTATACGCTGAAATTGTTTGAACACCCATGAAGTTTAATTATGACTTTTCCTTTTCCTCTCCACAGGTCACAAAGACTCTGTGACGTGCGCCATGTTCAGCCACGACTCCTCGCTGGTGGCCTCAGGTGACATGAGCGGCATGATTAAAGTTTGGAAAGTGGAAACCAAAGAGGAGATCTGGTCCTTCGAAGTGGGAGATCTGGAGGTAAAGGGCTTCAGTACAGCCTGAATCTGTGTTTGTGTGTCTGTTTAGTTTGTGCATCTGTAAGCACTCATGAAATTTTTTTTATTGGAGCTAAAGGAATTTATGAGGAAATAAGAGAGGATGACCGCTCAGGCTGAGAATTCGGGGTCTGGTGGTGGAAGTGATTGATCAGACATTCTCCCCTAGCTCAACCACGACTGCTGAGTTGCTCTTTAGCAAGGCAGACAACCCATGATAATTACAAGATATGCTCATTTGCCACTGGTAGAGAACTGTAGTGGAAATTAGAGGGATATAACCTGTGTTTAAAGTAGCTGTTAATTCGTGGTTGTCTGACCTGCTTCCTCCTCAGTGGTTGGAGTGGCATCCCTGTGCTCCGGTGCTGCTGGCAGGAACAGACGACGGCAGTGTTTGGATGTGGAAGATCCCTGCAGGAGACTGTAAAACCTTCCAGAGTCCCGCGTGCCAGGCCACAAGCGGCAAAGTCCTTCCTGATGGTGAGAGATGAGAGAACAAGAAAGAAAGTCACCGGGATGTTTTGCAGTATTTAAAAGTATAATAAAAAGCCACTTGGCAAAATTAAAATGCTAGCCTGAGCAAGTGAAGAATAGTGTTGGATCTGTAGAATGCAATATGTATAATTAGAGAGATGGTAGTTTTAGCCTTCAATGTCTATTTAAATGTGTATTTTTAAAAGTATTTGTCCCCAGGTAAACGAGCCGTGGTGGGTTATGAGGACGGGACAGTGCGCGTGTGGGATTTGAAGCAAGGTAACACCATCCATGTCATTAAAGGTGAGTCTAATGTGTAGCTTCAACTTTGCTGTGGCTTTTACAAGTCAGGCTTTCTGGTAGTTTTTGTTATCAGTCACTTCTAATAAATGCAACCATAACGCAAGATCATCAGACACCAGTCAGAGGCACCGGAACTTCATAGAGAGATTACATGAGAGAGAAATGCATTTAAGGAAGAACTGAGGGGTAGAATGAGATAAGAGCATGCTAGAGGAAGTGTGTCTCTGGTGAACATGTGCTGCTCCAGAGCCAGTGTCCTTCTGGCAATTACTCTGACGAGAAGTAGGCTGATTGAGGTTTCAGCCTCTATTTTTTTAAATTTCAGAAAATAGTCTTTTCCTTCCAACATAGTTACAGAGTCGCATACAAACAGAAGAAGACAAAAATAAAAGCCAATGAGTGAAAGATTTAAAAGCACCAAATTTATGACCCAATAAAAGATGCAAGACCAAATAAATAAAACAAAATAAAACAAGTCTAAACAAATTGACTGTTTTTGGAAAAAAGTAGTTTAAAGAGTGATTCAGTCCAAAGACTTAAAAAACTAGGTTAAGTACCCAAATTCATAGTAATTAGCCCTGATGTTAAAGTGGTACGATTATATAAAGCTTTCTGATGTGCATACGATAATTATCTTTTCCAAAACACGTCTCCAGCTTACGGTGATGCTTGGCCTTATGTCCATTGACAGGTCAGGACGCGCACCAGGAAGCACTGACCTGCCTGGCGTGCAACAAGGACGGTTCTCTTGTGCTGACGGGCTCCGTGGATGGCAGCAGCAAGCTCATAAACACTGCCACGGGCAAGGTGGGTGTCATGACAGCGTAATGATCGATGGTCTGGGAAGGGAAGATAAAATACAGGTGAATAATATAGGTTAATTTAAGGAATATTACACATATGTGTTTGTGTGAAGGTGGTTGGAGCATTCTCTGTGGAGGGAGGCAAAGCGAAAGGATCGGAAGACAGCAACTCTGTGGAGTCCGTGGGATTCTGCAGCATGTGAGTCGTAAAGCATTGTAAACTGTTTTGAAAGTCACCGGCTACTTAATGTAATTAAACCTCACATGAACTGCCTGTGTCAAGTAGACTTGGACAGTTTCTTTAGAAAATACCACACCACTAGTTGTCATGCAGTTTGTGCTTAAACAGTAATTTACTTTGGTTTTCTGCTTGACATGATTACACATTGAACACCTTTGAATTTTGGGTCTGACAAAACAAGCATAACCACAGCTGCTAATCTGGTTTACTAAAATGGAGGGTCATGTAGGTCACTGCTGATTTGGGGCGTTCCTATCACCTGTTTTATTTCACTTAAGTGCTCTATTGCAGGTGTGTGATAAATAGGTCTTTATTTTATTATATTATTTTTTGCGCCTTTTCATCACAGTTTGATAGACAAAAAAAAGGCAATTTAGTGCATATAAAAGCTGTTTGTGGATGTGTGGCAAATCCCTTTATAGGGAAAATCAACCTTTTACTCTATAAACCAGAACTGTTGCTCCTTGATAGATGAAATGCGGCACAAAAAATTCAATGATTAAATAAACTGTAAGTGAAAATGTTCTTATACCTGAGAGCCATCAGCGTAGATTGGGCCAGAGCAGGTTTAGCGTAGTACAGTTGTTTTGCTGTTCAAAGTTGAGTCTTATCTTGAGGTGGATGTGAGAGTTGAGTCTTATCTTGAGGTGGATGTGAGAGTTTCACAGTTCTGTTTCATCTCTCTTGTCCTCTCCAGCCTGCCTCTCGTAGCTGTGGCCTACCTAGACGGGACCCTGGCCATATATGACCTCTCCACACAGGTCCTGAGGCAAAGGTGCCAACATGAGGTAAGCAGCAGCAGGGGGGGGTTTGCGCGCGCTTCTGTGTTTTAGTTTAGTTGCCCGTGCATAACGCCATGCAGCCTCACTCGTCTCAACTCTATGTGCTGTATGGAGGCTTTGCAGTTATATTGAAAATTTCCTAGCAGCCACGTCCGGTTCTGTCAGGGAGGTCAAGATGAGTTAATGTGTATGTTATATCTTAACATAAACAGAGACAAATCACTAATAAATTCTACAACAAAAGTATAGTTATGTTATTAGTAAATTACAAAAAAACCCAATAATGTGTCCATTTGGGCTTTTAAATTTGAACTGTTAACTGTCTTATCCTGCGGTCAAAGGCAAGGCAGTAATTTTATTTTAGCTGCCTTACATGTTAAAGCAACTGATATATTATGTGATTTCAAGCCATTGCCACCTAAACCAGCCTCTTCTCAAGATGTTTTTCTTTAGTGCAAATCAGATGGGCTTGAAAATAAGACTGTCAGCAAACCAGATGTGATGATTCATTACCTAACCAGTGTTAACATGGGTTTAGAGATAGAGATTACAGCTCTTCAGAGCTGCTGTTGTCACACAAAACTCCCCTCTGTGCTCCTCCAGGCTGGCATCGTCCACCTGCAGTGGGAAGAGTCTTCCTCTATGGTGTCCACCTGCAGTTTAGACGGAGCTCTGCGCTTATGGGACGCCCGTTCCGGCAACATGGTGTCCGAGTACCGCGGCCACACGGCGGAGATCCTGGACTTCACCATCAACAGGTACGCAAATGACAGCTCCCATTTCTTTAAGATCAAACAGCACACTGACAAGGATTGCGTGCTTTGCTGGATGGCACTTGGGCAGGTCAGACGCTTTGGTGGAGTTTGACTGATTCCGTTTCTCTCCTTCAGGGAAGCGTCTCTCGCAGTCACCGCCTCCGGAGACAACCAGGCGAAAGTCTTCTGCCTCCAAAGACCTGACCGGTAGAGCAAGCTGGAAGAAAATAGATGAGAAGAAGAGGAGAGGATATTATTTTAGGAGACTTTGGATTGATCAGACATTTTGTTCTCTAACACTTGAGAACATGTTTCCCTTCTCCTCAGGATTAAAAAAAAAAAATCTCTTGTTTGGTCATGTCATTTTATCTGACCAGCTTTTACTCTTTATCTTTTCATCAGCACTATAGTGGTGCTTAATTTTCAGATGTTTGACCTTTATTTAAGTTACTAATGTAACTTAGAGAAAAAAGAGTGTTTGGTCTGGTTTGAATAACAGAGAGCAGGCCCTCTTGTCTACACAGGAGTTTCAAGTGTGATTCTTTCAAAACAAAGTGTTCCTCATTACTTTAAACTAAGTACACTGTTTCTGGAAGAGACTAAACAAAGTGGAATTCAAAGAGTGATACATTATAGTGTCCGGCCTTTGACATGCCTCATAATGTTATCTCATCTAAAATGTTTAAGTCACAGGTTAGGGTTTACTTTTTATTTTGTTCTTGACGGTTTTCTATAATTGAATTTTACATTTTGCTAAATGAAAGGACCAGATTTCTCAAAGTCCCAGTTTTTCTTTTTGAAGTTGTGTGTGGTCTTCCAGGTCTAAAACAGATTTTCCAGTCAGGAATTATCTCACCAAAATTTGATGTAAACTAAACTGTAAATACAAAATAATAAATGATGTACAGTTGGGTTCATGTATTATTTGGACAGTCAAACTGTTTTTTGTAATTATTCCTCTACATAACCACAATGGATTTGAAATGAATGAATCAAGATATGGTCGAAGTGTAGACTTTAAGCTTTAATTCAAAGGGTTTCATGAAAAAAATACATTAAATGTTTAGAAATTGAAAGACTTCTATATAGTCTCTCAAAAGTTCAAAGCTCAAAAGTCATTGGACAATGACTGAAAATCAGTGTTATGGTCAGTTTTACTTTTTCATTATTTTACGACAAATGAAGCAGATCAAGGTCTGGAGTTATTTCCAAGTGTTGAATTTGCATTTGGTAGCTGTTCATGGAAACTCAAGACTAAGGAACAGAAAGACCAAATTAGACTTGGCTGGAAAACATCTACAAAAACCTTTCCAGCTCTGGAACATGATTTGTTGGACAGAAGAAACCAAGATTAACTCGTACAAGGGAATGATGGGAAGAGTATGGATAGGGGGAGGAACGGCTCCTGATTCAAAGCCGCCATCCGTCAAACATGGTTGAGGAAGTGTTATAGTTATGGTCATGTATAGCTGCCAGTGGAGCTGGGTCGCTGGTGTTTATTGATGTTGTGACTGCTGATAGAAGCAGCAGGAAGAAATTCTGGCACATATACGGCCCTACTATCTACTCAGATCAGGGAGGAAAATGCATCACATTATCAACACTTCATTCACATGTTAATGTTTTGATTTGTTTCGTTTCAAGTCATTTCCAGCTGTGTACAGTGGCAAAATTAGGAAAATGTTGTCACTGTCCAAATACATATGGTCCTAAATTTACCTCCTTCTGGGTAACTGACAGTTTCTTTTCAATCAAGGCGTGTGTTATTTGTGACAAATATCTGAGGAAATAATTTCTACTAACTAATTTTGTCTGTGTTTATCAGATTAGGTCATACTTACAGACAAAAGTCATTTTTTTGCATCAGGGCAATGTTGAAAACTGTGAGAAAATACGCAAACATCTTGGTCATCATTCATCATTTAGTTTTAACATATCCGGTCCATCCCTTTTATCAGATATGAGTAAGCAGAGAACATGATTCAGTTTGAAGATGACAGGACTCTTAAAGGGGTAGATCTCCCCAAAACCACAGTGTACATACAACTTCTTTTTCTGGCTGTTGCGCTTGAGAGTACAGTCTAACTGGATCATGTCAGAAAAAAACCCAGATTACTCAGTACCCTGTTGTTTATAACAATTTTGGCACTTTATTAAACAAAAACTTCAGTACCCGTAAGATCACATCAAGATCTTTAATAAGTTGTATATCCTTCAGTGTCCTCACCACAATGACAAATATGTCTCTCCTTTGGGTAGTAAGCTTAATTTTGAAATTGACCGACTGAATCATGGGGCCTGACCGACCAGAAACATATTTTTAAAATGACCACGTTAAGACAACACTATCGGATCTGTCGTCGCCCCTGGTTTGCTGCCAAATATCGAAATTTTTATTCCATGGTAATATTTAGAGGTACAATAATTTCTTCTGTGGTATTATTGAGTTACAGATTTGGAGAAAACATGCATGAATTGTTTGAGACATTTCATATGTGCATCTTTCTTTTTTTGTGGAGGCACCTGACACAGAGGATGGAGCCACCAAAACCGACAAAATCCAGTAAGAAATAGTAGTTATATACAGTAGAAATATGAAATTTCGTTTTAAGCTTTGAGGACAAACAAGACTTGTCCCAATGGAGGGATCTGGAAAACTTGCGATGAAATCGGTCGTCAACTTGACGATGTTTCAAATGCGCATTTAAGCAGTTTTCCAGTCAGATCTTAAATGTTTACCAGTTAGGGTTTCTATGAGTCGGTAGATAGGAGGTGTTATTGGTCACACATACTAAAGCCATCATGACTTTTACTGCCCTGACCCATATTTTCACACAATCAGGAAATAGAGTAGCCCAGCAGCCACCTTGTTGCTCGTTGCTGTGGGAAAATTGAGCAAAAAAAAAACCTCGGCAGGTACTTAGTGCAATGCATTAAGTCACTTAGTCCCTGTACAGCTACTTGTGTTATTGGACGTGAGGTTTAGGGGGCAGCAGTCAGAGCTTTGACCGGCTACTCAGACCCAGATCTAGACCAGACTTGGCCAAACTGACTTTAAGAAAAAGGAAACGGCCTGTGATTCGGTCCGATGTATGGCTTCCAAACACAACTGCAGCCCTCCTTCCGGCTCCTCTTTAAAAAATTTAAGTTTCGAGGCCAAAGCCTCTTCTGCTCCTTAAACTCTATTGTTGTCGTAATGTTGTTTTTTCTGCCCTCTGGTTCCTCACCTCTCGGCTGTCGGAACACAATGAGGAAAAACAACGGTCGACTGGTATCCTGTGCACAAGTGCTTCTTCCTTGTACCATGAGTCTCGACTCATGCAGCCATTTGTGTGCGTCTGAAGGTGTACATGTATGCATCCATAACTCACCCGCACAGACAGGCAGTTAAACACTCGCACGCACGAACATGGCAGTGCCTTTTCTTAAGGGCATTGTGTGGACATTTTTCAATCTGATAGTTTGTAGTCAAAAGATGACAATTAAGCTCTTAGCCAGAGTGAGTCGGAATAAATACACAGGTCTGTCTTCATTGTGTTGTTTATGAAGACATTACTGTCACATACATCCAATTTTCATGTACTGTGTAGTATTGTGGAAATCAGAATGAATACTTATTATATTGTCTCACCTTTTTACCAAGGTGTTTGAGAAAAGGAACCTAACGCACTTAAAAATAAACTAATATTTTATGATGATTTGTGGACCAAAATCTCTCTGGGGTTTTTGAGCCAGTTCATGGACAATTAACACTACTAACACTGACATTTTAACAAGGTGATTCCACAGATCATTCTCCATTTCTGCTTTAATGACCCTGGTACCTAGCCCATGTTTTCCTGAAATCGCCGGTTCGGGAGCAAACATGCAGTATAAAAATGGACATAAAATAAAATAAAACATGTTTTATCGTCCAACGGGGCTTCAGCAGCATTGGTTCATACAACTGGACTGGAGCTTGACTACTAACCAGGGGAAATTACACCTGTCAAGTGTGGCGTTCAGTGACAGCAGGATATTTTCCTCATCCGTCACAGCAGTGTGTTTGGCCTCAAAGGTCATCCTGTGTGGAGACAAAGGCTAGGAGTGGCCTAAAGGAGTATCACCTTTAGACCTTGATGTGGTTAAAGCCTGATCTATTAAACTCTAGCTCATATTCTCTGTGGGCTGCTGCCAAGGTAAACATGTCTGGAGGAACAGGAGGCAAGTGACAAACCCATTAACAATCGGCTCTTTCATAAAAGTTTTCGAAGAAAACATTTCGCACAGCATTTGCAGAGACTGGAACAAAAAATTATATATATAATATTATATATATATCAATAGAAGGGTTATGGTCAGTCCTGTAAGTGACATATTGTTATGTTCTTGAATAACTGTGCAAAATAATGGAAAATATATCTATTTTTACGTAGTAACTAATGATTTTAGCTCAAATTATGGCCTCTCTGGAGAAAAAAGATTGTCGAAAATTGGACTACAAAAGCTACATTTATTGTTAAAAAATATTTTGAAATTTTGAAGTTGAAAAATTTTGAATTGAAGCTGTAAGGTTATCTGAAAGAAGCTGAAAAAGCAGCTAACAGGTAAATGCTAAAAGTTGGGATTCAATTTTATAGTACGGACTGAATGAAGCCTAGTTTAAGATTTAGGTGAATTTTAAACACTGAAAGACCATGTCAGTCAAAATGTAGGTCTTAAATTGAGCTGGAAGTCCTGAAACACAGTAGTACCGACATCAGTCCTACTATAAATCCATAACATGATGGTTAAAATTATCAGTTTTAGCTGAAACCATTTTTAGAGACGTGTTAGTCAAGGACGTTGTTTGTGGTGCTGTATAACTGTACTTCATTATACAGAGAAGTTCTGTTATTTAGTTCATCATTAATATAAAAGAGGTTGACAAAATATTATTGTAATCTATTTTTGTTGTAGGTAAGTGTACCTAATAAATTGGAGAATGAGCATTATTTTTGACATTATATTTTCTACTTATCTTGTGGCCGCTGGCTCACTTGCTGGGCTATTTGGAATTTTAAAAAGAAATTATATTTTATATTATTAATTTTTACTTATTTTTATCCTACAGATTTGCATTCCAGGACATTTCCAGGATCTTTTGGAGCAAGAAAGTAGTGTTGAAATTAACTGAGCTAGATAAGATAAGATAGCTTGACTAGATAATGTTAATTGCCTTGATAACGCAAGATAGCATTATCTTAACCTGAAGATGCTGTATAACATCAGCTTTAGTAGATGAAACTAGATAACAGCTTGATTAGATAACGATGGCTTGAAATGCCAGTTAATCTTAGCTTGACTAGATAATGCTGGATAACATTAGCTTGACTAGATAACTCTGGAAAATAGCTTGACTAGATAATGTTCGCTTGCCTAAATAACGTATGTTTAACTCGAAAACACTGGATAACATTAGCTTGACTAGATAACACTAGAGAACAGCTTGATAGATAACATTAGTTTGACTAGACAACCTAAGCTTGACTAGATAACGCTAGATAATGTTAGCGTGACAATGCCAGATAATGGTAGTTTGACTAAATAATGTTGGATAACGTTAGCTCGTCTCGATGACATTAGTCAAGCTAACATTAGGTTTGATCTCTTTTGCAAACTGAACTCTGTAGATGAATTTAATGAATCATATTACATTCTGTTTTTCCATTGTGTATACATATAAACCAGATTAGATCATTGATTTACTTTCGTGTGGGACCTGGTGTTCCTGTAAAGACAAGCTGCTTCATCTCCTGATTTGTAATGTGAAGATGTTGTGGCTTCATGTCCGGCTTGTCCTCCCTGCGCAGTGTCTTTCCAGACGCTCTCAGGCTCAGGAACGTTTCTGTTTAAAACCATTATCTGACTGGAGCTCGTCCATCTCTACCAGCACCAGCTGCTCCAAACTATCAGTGAAGGAGTCTTCCGTGTTTGGCTAACAAAACGGGTCACCAACGGCCTTCCATCCAACGCTGTGTTTAAATGTGAGACTTGTGTGACGGCTGTTATGAAATCAGACACACACGTGTTGTATGAATATGTTTAGGGCAGCCCGGGGCCAAATAAAAGCAGCAAATACATCTTAGCATTTGTTTGGACCTACTTGGGGTATAGGACGGTGGTCGAGACTCACACTTTGCAAAGAGTGTCATGCACACTGACGGGATCAGATTAACTGAAAATAAAAAGAAAAGAAAAAAGACTTCAGACGCTAGAACGACAAAGTGAAGTTCTTTTGTCATGTGATTCTAAAAATTAAAATGAATGATTTACATGGAAGGCATCTCTATGAAAATCCATGGGTGGCACTTTTTGAAGTTGAATGTTTTTAGAACTCAAAGCAGCAATAAAAACAGCAACCTGGCTGTTATCGTGTTAAATAATACTTAATTCCTCTGCTTTTCCATATTTATGTTGTTTCTGATAAGCTGCTAAAATGTAAATCCCGCTGCAACCTCGGTTCCCATACTGTCAAATCGCAACAATGAAGTTTTTAAAAATCTCTTTGTGTTGTTGTTTCCAAAGCTCAAGTAGTGCATCTGTTTTCTGTATCTCAGCTATGTTAAATTTTGCAAATGCAGCTCTCTTATAACATATTAAACATAGTAAGACCTTTTTGGGAAAAAACATGTTAATAAAACTGGCTAATATACAATCAAAAAGAGCGTTTTTGTTACAGGCTGTGATCCAGACTACTAACCACGGGCTACTATTTTGTATGAGCCAAAAAGTGACAAAGGAAATAAATAAATGATCATTTAAAAGTATATAAATAAAATAAGGCTTGCCAATAAATATTGAATAAATGCTTCAAAAAAACTTCTAATTTTATGTGGATGGAGAGACATTCATATTGTATGTTGCTCAACTGAGTCATTCCTTTGGGGTTTCTAACAGTTAAACAAAGAAGAAAAAATAAACGGTTGAATGTTTGAAATATCTTTTTCATCACTCTCCATGGTCTTTCCTTGATCCTCTAACTGAGCTTTTTCAAGATCATAAATATCTATGATAAATGTTGCAGGAGCTTTTTTGAAGCATCTTAGGGGGCCATGGTGGAGGTTGTGAAGACAAACCACATGCTATTCCCACGGATGTTAACCTGGAATGTTCTTATCATTTTCAGGCCGCAGTGATAACAGCTTTCCATCCTCTTCCATTCGTGGGTGTGCGCCACAGTCCTGGATAGTGGTGCCCAAAAATCTGCAAGGGGTCAATGGATGAAAGAGAGCACAAAGAAGAAGGGGAAAGAATGAGTTAGTAGGTCAAGGGTTAGTGGACACTGCTGCCTCATCCCTAGCATGACCAGCAACCCCCCCACCCACCCACCTACCCATTACACAGCTCAGGAAAAGACAGACATGCGGTTTAACGGTTGTCTCCTCCTCCTCCGTCAGTATGCACTTCCTCTTTAAAGTATCCGAGAGGAACAGTCTCACTTAGTTGCTCTCTCCGTCTCTCTCATAGTTTATGGTGAGGTTGTGAAAAGGCTGCTGGGGTTGACTGGACTGAAAGGATCTTAAAAGGTTAAAAGAAGCTCCTGTAGTTTAAGGTTCGAGGGCTGCACCATGTTGGTGCTTCTGAGAGTGATAAGAAATTCTACTTTATTTGAATTTCCTTTGGCAAAGGATACATCCCCAAAAAGGTAAACACACTTACTAGTTTGTTGCTCTTTGTTATTGAAATGTTCATACTTTGCAAATGATTATTATATATCTCTGGTGATATCCTTTTAATCATATAACTGATAGTCATCGGATTACAGGATTACATGTAATTTAAACTATCTGTATTCCTAAACACCATTTTATTTACAGGCATCTCTCATTAGAAGAAAATTCTGGAAAATGGCTTTAAAATATATTCAAGGAAAAACCGTCATAGTTTCAGATAAGTGTGATATAACCAGTCAGAAAAAGCAGAAAATTATACCAAACTGCATTCAGGCACTTAATTCTGAAAGACCAGTATGTTTCTGTGTGTTCACTTTTAAAGCCCCTTAAAAACAGTACTTGCTGAAACTCTAACAGGACTTTGATACCATAAAATTCCCTCCATTTACCCTGTTTGCTTAGAAATTGGTGTGTGCTTTTTAAATGCATATGGACATTGGAAATACTGAGATGTTGCAATGTTTATTTTAAATGTTATTGCCTATATAATTTGGATCTTTGTTTTAAAATGATTGTTGCACTGCTATAGAGTTATGGTACACATTTATTATGAAGAACTTACACTGACATAAAGAGGGAGAAATAATAAAGCTTTATCATAAAACATATAGACATACAACTATTTCTAATATATATATTGGGGGAGGGGGTTATTGTAGTTTACCATGAGAATCTGTGAACATATTCTGAATATACACTGCTATATACGTGTTGAATTATGCTCATGACATTCATTACTTTCTAAAATGTAATACATACAAAGGGAGGCGTAACTCCATAGTCCCAGTTTATGAATTATTTAATGGCAGCAACAGCCTCACGTCCATTAACATGTGCTTACGGCCGTTAGCTAACAAAGGGGTTAAATTTGTTTCAGTGGTCGAGAGGAGACAGAAAAGCCTTAACTGTAGGTTTCTCTTATCTTTCATACATAGAGACAGCTAAAAAAAAATGTTATAAAGGCCTGTTTAAGATTCTGAAACATTCATCTTGAGGGTTTGACAGAGAAAACGAGGAAAAGGACTCAGATTTTGGGAAAAGAACATCTTACTGAAAGAGTCTTACTGAAAGAATGTTGTAAGTTATAGTATTTGTATAGCAGTAAGTGGGATTTTCCTAAATCAACAGCAAAGCTACCCTTTTGGCGAGCGTCCATTTAAACTACTCATTTTTTCTCGATATGAGACACCTGACTTTCATAAACCCAAACCTGAGCCTATCCCATAAAATCATACTACTACTTTAACAATGTTTCACCTCCCTACAGGGTAGCTGCACCTTGAAGGGAGTGGAGCCCAGCTGCTAATAGGAGGAAGTCTCCAGATTTCGACCTCGATGGAGCAGCTCATCTACACCATCACCATTCCCCTGTCGACGTCCATCATCGTGGCCAACCTCCTCATCATCCTGGGCATCGCCTGTAACCGCCAGCTCCACAACACGCCCAACTACTTCTTCCTCAGCCTGCTGGTGGCCGACATGTGCACGGGCGTGGCACTGCCGTTTATACCGTTGATGGGCCTGGACCGGGAGTTGAGTTTCAGCTCCTGTTTGGTGGCTCACGTTTTCCCAAACTTCCTCTTCCTAGCGTTCCTTTTCAACCTGGTGATGGTCCACTATGAGCGCTACATTTGCATTGTCACCCCCTTGTATTACAATAACTTGTGGATACATCGCAGTTTCCCTCTGGCATTGCTTGTGGTATGGGTGCCGCCATTTCTATACGCGTGTCTGCCTGCTTTTGGGTGGAATAACTGGACTGGACCAGATTGGAACAACTGTTGTGCAAGTAGCCAAATGTTTACTCCACCTTCAAACTGTTCAAAAAATGAAACCACCTGCTGCTCATATCGCCGAGTATTCCCCAATGCTTTTATCTACTTGGAGGTCTATGGACTTGTCCTGCCTGCTATTCTAACTATCGCTGGCATGACTGGCCATGTCCTGTGGATCACTCGAGGCCAGCTGAAGGAAATTTGTCGTCTCCATCGTTCAGTGGAGCGGGGAAGTCAGGCCTCAGATCGGGAGCAGAGGCTGAACCTGCGGTACACCCGCTGCGTGGTGGCCGTGTCGCTGACTTTTCTCGCCTGCTGGGTTCCCTACATCATTTACATGCACGTCTGCATAGCATTCTTGATCACTGACACCGGGTGGGGCTCAACCACTCACATTGTACTGTCCTGCACTGGCATTGGAAGCATGGCTGTGGTGCCGCTGGTGCTTGGCCTGTCCAACAGGCAGTATACGGAACCAGCGTACAAACTTCTCCAGAAACTCAGAGACAGGTGGAGGCGACGGACGTGGGGATCAGAGGAGGTGGCAGCCTGAGAAAATACTGATGAATCGCCATATTTATGAGCATGACTCCACAAGAAATTATGTTGCTAGGGTTGATGACCTGCATATGCATGTTAAATTGATCGAGGCCAACATGAAGATCTATTGTTTTACAACAGAATAACGCCTTTGTATTGATTCTGTCACTGTTTATATGTATATCAATGTTCTTAAAAAAATGGCCACTTATTGTTTTACCACCATCACCCAGGGTTTGGAAATAGTTGACAAACTTACTATTTCTGGAGACATAATTGAAAAGATGAAAAATAATTAGGAGAGTGGTCAAAATTTCACTACTGAGGTGATTTAAAAAGGCAGAACAACAAGCAAATGAGATTAAATTATTAAATAAACCTAGCCTGGTATCAGTGCTGTACATCGTATAAATGTAGCGCAAAGCCGCTATACGATAGCCTCATTTATCATTGTGCTGCCTGCTCTGCACAACAGTATAACTGGTTGTAGATTTATTCGATCTGTCACTCCCCCTGCCTGCAATGTTTACTCCTACTTCGCTCACCAGTGTTTATCTATATACTGGTATGCAAGCTGAAGAGGGGAGAGGGATGCACCCACTGTCCGTAATACATCTACAAGACAAGAGGAGATTAGGCCTTCGGAAAGAAAATGCCGAAAAGAGACGTGATGTGAAAACCATGCTTGCATTTGAACACTGTGTAATAAAAATCCCCAAAGTTTTCAAAAGTTTCCGGTTTCTGGCATCATCTTCATAAAATCTTACAGGAAGTTAAAGAATGCAAAAAGAATGCTATGATAAGAGTTTCTATTAAGATCAATTAAAGGGAAATGAGATTTTTATTTGAGACTTGAATAAACACACAGGATATATGTCATGCCGTTGGGTTCCCCCAAACAAAATGTGGTTTAAAATGTGTGCTCACAGTATGTGGGTGGGAAAGAGACAGCCATCAAATGAGCTGAGGTGGAAAAGCAGACTTTAATCAAATTAAAAGGGCAAACAAGGTCTGAATTGTTGCGAGACATTAGGAGATACGGGATATCATGCCCCAGTAAGTTTTCCACATCAGGATATCGTGTTCGGAGGCAGCGTGACAGTGGAATTTGTAATGTCTTCTGATTTCCTTAGAATTACTCTGACGTAACTGAGGTACAAGTGAAAGTGCAGATACATGTGAGAAAAAGAGAACAATTCCAAAATTCCGGGAATTTTGATAAGATGAAGGAAATAGAGTACAGCATCACTGAAGCACAAATAGTTAAGGGTGTTTCTTAATTCAGAGTATGAAAAGTTATTTCAAACATGCATTTGCTACTCCAGTTCCACACTTGCTCCCCCTTAATGTTACCTCTTGCAATTCTAGGAAGCACTATCTGTGTGTATTTGCTTCCTGATATTGGCAAGATGTGGACCAGCAGCAAAGAACCACTCATCTAACAACATCCCACAAGGTCCTGATCTTTTTTTCCACTTCAGTAAGAAACCTTTACACCATTAGCCGGTTGGCTTTCTGCTCCGCAAAGGCAAAATCATATTCCTATGTTGCTCACAAATGTTTTGAGAGAAACAGCTGTAAGAAAGCTGAAAAAATACACCAAAGGAAAGCCACAAGATAAGAAAACCCTTTTAACTTTTTAAAAACTCTGCTCAACACAAACAAAGTGTCTCCAACTTCAAGCACAAATTCTACAAAAAAACGTTCAAGCTGCCAAGAAGCTATTATTAGACTGTTCGCTCTGCCAGAAAGCACACAAACAAAATTCATGATGATACTCGATGAGATTAATTTTTTTAACATAATGGCTTAATTTAAAATTCGCATTTCGGGGATATACTGTAACGCTGCAGACGGCGGAGTGGTGGACAGTCCAAGTCAGCCCTCAGTGTAATGGGAACTCTCGGACACGACTCTGCCTGCCTCCACCTCCACCCGGATCAGCAGGCGTTTCTTGGATGTGGGGTACTCTGGTGGGATAAGGGTAGTTACCAGGACAGCGGTGGGTTCTGGGGCTCGTGGCTCATCTGGCAGGCGTTGCCTCAATGGCAGGTGAACAACTGCGTGCAAGTAAGGACTTGGATTGGTTGGTTTGTTTTTAGAAATCTAAGCAAAAGAGAGGTTTGATTTTAGTGGGACAGAGAACATGAATCAACCATGAGAATTCTGATACGTATGAAATGGTTGCAGGTTTTGTTTTGTTTTTGCTACTGTTCATTTTTGTTAGTGTTCTTTTGAATTTTAATTTTTCACAGATTTTTTCTTATAATTTTTGCTTTTTTTCTCTCCTCAAGTATATGATTATTTCAATTATAAAAAAAAATAAATAAATTTAAAAATAAATAAATTATATATATTCAGATAAAAAAGAGGGGGACAATCACTCTTTCAATTAACTGGTCATAAGTGGTTGATATATGCAACTGGTCTATGAAGGGTCATAAGCCATAAAAGGTTTGTAACAACTGTTTTAGCTCATTCAAAAGTTTATATTTGTCAGAATTTTAATGGCTGCTGATTTAGGAAAATGTAACAGAATTTTTCTCACCTGTTTGGCGAATGAGGTGGTTCATTCTTCACAGAGATGGAGCAGAGACAATTGTTAGTGCAAGCATTAATGAATCGTGGTACATTTCAACAGATAGCAATGTGAACTACAATGTGAATCTACTCCCAGATCCCCACTTACCTCTCCTCCTCGCCCTCCAGCAGCTTCCGGTAGGTGGCGATCTCGATGTCCAAGGCCAGCTTCAGGTTCATCAGCTCTTGGTGTTCGCGGATCTGCCCGGCTAAGTCCTGCTTGGTCCGCTTCAGTGCCTCCTCCAGCTGGACAATATCCTCCCGGGCCTTCTCAAGGTTGTGTTCACCTTCTGTCCTAACGTCGCTGATTTCCTTCTTCAGAGATTCTTCCTGCAGGGAGAGCAGAGAGAAGAAGAGAAGGTCACAGGTTTGGCACAGTAGGAGAGGGCTGACATCTGTGAGTGTATATCTATGTCATCCCAACCTTTCTTATGAGAGCATCCAGGTCTCCGTTGAGCCTCTGGATGAGGCGCACCTGGTCTGAGATATCCCTTTTTATATCACGCACTTCCTGCTCACGTTTTCCTGCATTTAAGACCATGGCATCCATCTAAACGGGGGAAAAAATTTGAATAATGTAACATATAACAGTATATGGCCATACATACTATACAAAAATAGAACTAGATAACAATTTAAAAGATCTATTTGGAAGTGTAAAGATGTGGAAAAAATTTCAGTGATTTCCACTCAGAAAAGCCACATGGATTTTGAGTTTAATATCTTTTAAAGAATGTTTTTTAAAAATTACTGCATTTTGGACTGCATCTTTTTTATTTAGGTTTAGTGCCTCAAACACCTCAAAAATGCCAAAATATTGTTATTATTGTATATAGATGGTTTAACAAGTGGTTTTAATGTGCAGAAAAAGCTCAAAAACCACATCAGGCTGTTTCTGTAGAAAAGAACCATTTGTTTTGGTGTAATCCTCCTCACCTTTCTCTTGTTCCACTGCTCGGCTTCCTCCCTGGAGCGGGCGGCCATGTTGGCGTACTGACTCTTGACACCCTCCACAATCTCGTCCATGTCCAGAGACCGTTTGCTGTTGTCAGGTAAGATCACCGTCTTGTTCAGGATGTTCGACTCCAGCTCCTTGATCTCCTGCAGGGGGCAGACATGAGGACAAGAGGTTGTGGGAAAGTTTTTTTTTTTTTTTTTTTTTTAATCTTCAGCTACTTCTTTGGTGTTCGGTCTTTCATAATGTCAGTAAAGAACAAAAATATGAAAGAGGAGAAAAATGAAAATGAAATAAACTCTATCATTACCTCATCATAGCCAACCCTGAGGAAGTCCAGCTTTCCCATCAGGTCCTCCAGCTCCAGGGCCAGATTTACTGCCTCTAAGTGACCTTCATCTACATCCTGTTCCAAACACAGTGATTAAAAATAACATACGGATGCATATGTATATGGAAACCCAGACGGAAAAGTGAAGGAATTGCTTCCATTAGAAAATATAACATTGCCAGAGGTTCACTATTTAGTGTAAAATACAATGCAACAACCGATTTCAGTCACTTAAAATTCTTGGAAAAGTTACCTTGTGTAATTCAAAGAATTAGTGAATTTATGAGTGTTTTTGCTATGTTTTTAAATGGTTGGATAAGTAGGTAGCAAAAGTTGCTTTAAGTACCTTTTTGGCGATGATAAAATCGTTCTCCAGATCAGATTTCTTTTGCAACTCGTCCTCATACCTGAGACCAAATGAAAATAAAAGGAGAAAAATTTATTTGTGCTCATAATGGCCTAAGTGACATAGTTTTAAATCCTCTGGATGTATACTGTGGTTGCTGCTTTGGACATATTCATTCATGTGACAAATTCTCAGCCAAATCAGAACTGCTTGTATGTCTTTTTTTTTTTTTTTTTAATTCAAAGACATGCAGGACCAAAGGATATATTCAAACTTCATAAAAAGATTTACTCTGCCTAAACACCTCCTCTGTGACCTGCTGACCTCTGCTTGGTGTCCTCCACCTCATACTGATTCTTGAGCAGCTCAGCCTCCAGCTTCTCCTGGTCACGGAGCAAGTTTTCGATCTGCTCCTCAAGCTCGTCCTCCAGCTGCTTCACAATGTCGTCAACCTTCCCCTCGTAGTCGTCCTGCTCCTTGAGGATCTTCAGCTTCGTGTCGAGCTTTTTGTTCTCATCCTCCAGGTTTTTCACCTGAGGCAGAAGCAGGCGAGGGCGTGGGGGGGGGGCATAAAAGTAGACATGAGGGAGAATGGGTTGAAGAGGTAAAGAAAAAGCACCAACTAAACTACATTTTGCACTAAAGGAAATAATAATGAGGTCTGCTGAAATAAAAAAAAAAAAAACGGTATCATGATGCTGTGTGATGACAGAGTAAATCTGAGGAATGTCACATGTAAGTACATACTGTAACTGGATGCCAAGTTTTACATGTTTTTATTCAGTGGTTCATGTTGGTAATGACAGGTGAGGATGTTTTTGCACACTCAGAACATGTATGTGTAACCTATTATTATGTCTGTTGGGAAAAGAATATAAAGATTGTAGAGAAGTGTCCGATTAAATGCATATACTTCTTTTTGTCTTACTCAAAAAGCAACAATGCCCCTTGAACCTTTAGATATTTCTGGTTTTGGTGATTGAGGAATGACCCTTCATGACCTCTGACTTAAAGTTTTCTAAGTTTCCACAGGGTGGCAATCCTGAATGTACCTCCAACAATCTTTACACTAGGTGAAGGAGCCAGTTTTCAAGGCCTCAGGTAGCAGAATTCCAGCAGACAGAGGCTGGTATGAGTCATGCTCCAGAATCCAAAACAGGTTTATATTGCTTTTACCATGAACTTGAACTTGAATATTGATAATAATTGCCTTTAATGACCGATTACAAAATGATGCGATGGTTTGAATGCGTGAATGACAAAGCAAATGAATAAACAGTACACTAGATCTACAACTTGAATACAATGAATTAAAAAATGCACAGACATGTTGAATTGGACTGTATTCAATAGATTTAAAAAAAGATAAATGATCCTAAACAAGGAGAGAGAAAACAACATATACAATACATAGCCTTTTTTTTTAAACACACTATTCACGTTTTTCAGTGTTTTTGCTATTGATTTTCTTTTAATTATACATGAATCGTTTACATTCACTTTTTATGGATTTATATACTATATTTTAAATATTATTTGACAGTCCAATAACTTCTCTTCTCTTTTTTTTTTAAAGGCATTTGTCATGTCTTTTCTGTTTTGATGTTTTTTTTGTGTTCTATTGCTGGATGTTTTATTCCATTTTTATACTATTATGAATGGAATGATTCTTGAAAAGTTGAAACCCTGGTTCAATGTGAAGCATTTTGTGGCTTTTGTTAAAATTGCTGTATAAATAAAGTTTATACTACTACTACTACTACTCGTGATAATGATAATAATAATAATAATAATAATAATAATAATAATAATAATAACAACTGATTTAACCAAAAACTTAACCAAAAAATAATCTGATAATTTCATGTACAAACCTTGTCAATCAACCTGACGAACTTGTCGTTGAGTCCGACCATGTCGTCCTTCTCCCTGGATTTACCCGACGAGTCGATTCTGCTGTTGGTCGGGTAGCTCTTGGCCGGTCCCTTGCTGGCAGGGGAGTAGGACCGGCTGCTGTAACCTCCTGGTTTAGACATGCTGAAGCTTGTAGCAGCACCAACGGGTCTAGAAGTCGATCAGGTGAGAGGCGAAGGCACCCACAGCCCTCCGCATCACCTGCTTTTAAGGTGCACAGGGACCACCCATCACCCCTCTGCTCCCCTGCATGCGTCCAATCAGGGGAAGACAAGTGCAATATTACAGTGGAAAAAATGAAAAAGTCAACATGAATTACTCGTATTTCGACTCCGAACCAGTTTGTCCGGGAGTGGTACTGGACACCAGGAGCCAATGGCATCATTGGGGGCGGATTTCGTGCGTAAAAACAGGTATAAATCCCACCTGTATCCTTTCCATCCATCAGGTGACTCTGCAAGCTGAGAAAAAAAAAAATCCATCTCCGTGCACCATCGGCTCTCTCTCCAATCCAGCTGAAATCATGCCTAAAAACACCGCCGCCAGCATGTTCGGTGGGGCCGGGGGAAGGGGCTCCAGGGCGTCCGTGGCGAGCCTGGAGGGGCTGCGCAACGTGCTGCGCGGCGAGCCGGACCGAGACTCCGCTCGCCCCTCGCCCGCCGCTCCGGCGGCGCCCTCCGCGCCCGCCGCCCCCGCCGCTCCCGCCGCACCCGCGGACGACAAGCAGACGCTGCGGGGTCTGAACGACCGACTGTGCGGCTACCTGGAGAGGGTGAAGCAGCTCAAGGAGGAAAACGACGATCTGGAGAAGCAGATTGATGAGATTTTGGCCAAGAGGAAGAAACCTGAGGGGCGCGACTGGGATAAGACTGAGAAACCCCTGGATGACCTCAAGGACAAGGTTTGTCAACAGAATTCTCTCTTTCTATCTTTCTTTCTTTATATGAATAAAACAGTTAAAAAACACTTAGGCACTTTCAAACTGAGCATAATTAAAAAGTAAAATACATCCATGCATCCCTGCATTCTCATAAAAATGAGAAATTCATTTTAAAAAATAAAGCTAAATCAGTTTTTTTTTCCCCAAATGATGATTTTGAAATATTCCTCATAATTGACATCATGCACTTTTCTCCTTAGATCAAAGAAATCACCCTAGACAATGCCAAGCTGCTACTCCAGATTGACAACAGCAAATTGGCCAATGATGACTTCAAGAACAAGTAAGTTCCTGACAAAAATTTGGCTACATTATTTTGAAAAATAGGGCCCAGCAAATAAAACAATAATAGTTTGCCATTAGTACTTTAACCTTAATGGTCTGTAGAGTAATCAGATAAAAATTTTAGATCAATAATGAAACAGTGAGAGTGAGTAGTGTTTGTGTGGATCATGGTTGGGTTGCTCACCCTGTTTGCAGGCTGAACGACGAGAAAAAGGCCCGTAAGGATTTGGAAAAAGACCTGGAGGAACTGAGGAAGACCACCGAGGACACCAAGCTGAACTGCGAGCAGGCGAAGAAGGAGATCGATTTGGTCAAGGAAGAGCTCGCACGCATCAAGGAGGAACACAAGGATGTGAGGCTGGAAAACAACACACACATCGCAGAAACACACACTTTAAGGTCAGCAAAATTGTACTGTGTGAGATTTGAGGCAAAGTTGTAATGGTGGCTGTCGTAGGAGGTGGATGCCCTGTGTGAGAAGATCAAGGAGTGCGAGGTCAAGGTGGAGGTTGATTCAAAGAATTCCAACCTGTCCGAGATTCTCAACAAGATCCGCAGCCAGTACGATAAACTGGCCAAGAAGAACCTGAAGGAGACCGATGAGTGGTACCAGAGCAAGGTAGGTTATCCACATGTTGGACCACTCCTTTGTGAAATTTGTTTTTTTCTTCTCTTTCTCTCTCATTCTCGTCCGTTTAACTCACCACTTTCATCATGTTTCTGTACCTCCAGTTTGACAACATCAAGGTGGTGGAGGCCCAGAACACTGAGGTTTTGCTTTCTGGAAAGACCGAGCTGAAGGATCTGCTCAAACAGAAACAAATCCTGGAGATCAAGATCCAGGGTTTGCAGAGCACGGTAACCAAACACACACACACACACACACAGATGCCTATTTATATAGAGTACATCGGTGGTCACACTGCCATAAAATACAGCAAAAATAAAAGTGAAATCACCTGGAATCACAACCTCAACCACAACCACACACAGGCAGAAAGAGGTTCAGTTTAATTGCAGTTTTGCATAGGGAGCTTGTTCTCAAGGCAAGTTTGGAAATGCCTTTTTTTGACATATGAACCCTCATTAATCCCACTGCAGCTTTCCCCAAAACTCAGTGACATCTGACCTACAGGTCCTGAAGCCCTTGAAGCAATGGGTCAGGAGGTGTTCAGAATAATTTTTCACCAAGGTCTTTCCACTCATGTCAGGAAAGATAAAACCGCCTGCAGGGGTGTCAGTCTACCAGTCACAGACATTCCTGACTGCCCTGTCATTATGTTGTAAACATCCTGCTTTAAACTGGACAAACTCTTGGTCCTTCTCATGGTAGTTTTAAACTGGATCTGCTCTTGCACAACAAAAACAAACTATGACCATGATAAAGTCCAAAGCTCATGAGAGGTTATCTATTATGATCTCTTCTAAGGTCTTGTCTCCTTGAACTATTAAACAAGTATGACAACATTTCAGGGTTGGATCCCAAAAAGATTGGGAAGGGAAAAAAAAAAAAAAAAAAATCACCTTATGTCTTCCTTTCAGATTCGAAATCTGGAGGACACTCTGAGGAACAACGAAGTTGAGTATGGCCAGCGACTGGTCCCTCTCAACAAGGTGATAATGGACCTGGCCGAGGAGCTGGAGAAGGTCAGGTCCCAGGTGGAGCACCAGGTAGAAACCAACAAGAACCTGCTCTGTGTCAAGATGAAGCTGGAGTCGGAAATCAACAGCTACCAGCAACTGATCCACGGGATGACCACCGATACTGAAAGGTGAGGATGGTCACGAATTCCTTCACGATGGTTGTAGATGTAAGATGACATCAATCATCTCTTGCTTGCATTTTGTCTCATTTAGTAGCTTGTCTCTAGTGCACAGTTCCTGCCCAATGTAGCTCTGTAAAGTTTGACATTTTCAGTATACACTTATGGCCTTTCTTGCCAAGAGATTGCTGAGAAGAACTGGTGGAAACAGCCTGTCCAACAGTAACAAAATCTGCCTGTTATACCTGTGGGTTTAATCTGTACAAAAACAAAACAAGTAAATACATCAAGTCGTGGTTTTTACTGGGGGTCATGTACGTACTAATTTATTAAGTTTGACAATGTTAAACTAGTTCTTTAAAGGTGTAAAGGACGACATAAACATACCCCAACACACAGAAAAACATGGTGAACCTGTTTTCCCACTCGGTAAGCTAGTGTACCTATCCTCTTCTTCCCTGACAGCTTGGAGTTTTCTTTAGAGGATGCACTTCAAAGCGGTAAGTTGCAGAAATAGTAACAGGAAATAAAAAAAAAAAAAAAAAAAGACTTCAAACTAAATTACAATGACTCCAGCATGTTCGTGCTGTGACCTGATGTGACAGGTTTTACCTCTGTCTTCAAGAAAGACCAGGGTCAACATTGGATGAGTCACTCGCAGTTTGATCTTGAAGTCCAATTGGTGCCTTTCCAACAGGAAAGAACAAAAAGCTAATCAGTTTGACCCTTGTCTTCTTGAACAGTAGATCTTGAAGGAGCTAGAAGGGTGTAAGCAATATATAGCTGATGACCTCAGTTGCTGAATAATGGTTTAATATGGATGCAATGAACACGTCGTTTACACCTTTCTTTACTTTCAAAATCAACAGCATATTTAATAGCATTGCGTGCAGAAGTGGAACCTTAAATCTAACCCTTGCATCACTGCTTACCGAAGGAAAGGCTTTGCAAAACAAACGGTTGCATCTTTGCCAACAATTAGAGGAGAACACCACCACTCCCATGTCTGTAGAGTAAATATGAACGCAGCAGAGCACAGCCAGCAGCCAGTTAGCTTAGCTTAACACAGCACAAAGAATGGTAACAGGGGGAAACAGCTAAGAGCTCACTTACTAGCATATTCTATCTTGTTTATTCAATCTGTACAAAACCTTGAATTTGACTTTAACAACAAGTTATGAGCTTAAGAGGCACTAGTTGGAAGATTTTTGTCATCTTCAGACATAGTGATGCTAACTGTTGCCCTTTTTTCCTAAGCTGATGGTTCCTGGCTTGCTATAGCTCCATATTCAATGCATAGACACAAGAGTGGTGTCTATCTTTTCATCTAACTCTCAGTCAGAAAGCGAGTGGGCATTTTTGCCAGAATGTAGAACTGTTCCCTTTCAGTCGGTCACATCACTTAACTGCACTAAAGTGTTGCTGTCACGTTGCACCCTGTAACTGCATGCAACCACACCAAATTTAACAATACACTGTAATCACAAATGTAATGATATTTTAACAAGCAAATCAATAAAAAAAAAATCATTCCTTTTCTAAACACATAAAACCAAAGCTGAAGGACCGAAAGGATGATAAACACATTAAACCTTTAAAATCTGATTCATATTCTTGTTTCCAGACCGTCAAAGGCCTAACAACAAGGTGCCTGTACAGCAGGAGGAAGTGAAAGAAGCAGCCCCTGCGAAGCAAGAAAACACCCCCTCTAACAAATCTGCCCCCCCAGATGCCACTGCTGAAGCAGAAAAAGCCCCTGAATTGGTGGATGGCGACCTCATCAAGGCCGAGGAGGTTGCTGCCAATAGTGCAGTGGCTAAAATCGCACCAAGCAGCGGCACCACTGACAAGAAAAAACCCAAGACCAAAACTAAGAAAGATTCTTCTTCTTCTTCTTCCTCCTCCTCGTCTTCCTCTTCTGAGTCTGAGTCTGAGAATGCAACTAAAAAGCCAAACAATGAGGATGAAGTTGCCAAAGCTTGATCCTCAGAAGCTTTTCTCCATTCTTTTCTGTCATGCAGTAAAGTATCATATGAAACTGTATGCTGTTGTTGCTGCCAAACCTGAAAGATGACTATAAGGTTGTTGGTTTATCTTCTCAGATGCCATTAAATGAATACATTTGATTTCAAAACAAATTGATCCCTGTTTGTTTTTAGATAGATCATGAGATAGCATCAGACAGCCTCACATGACCTGTCCTCCTCGAGGTGAGCCGATAAGTGAAAATAGAGAAGAAAAAGTAATCAATCAATACCTGACGCATTGACTTCTGTTGTTCCGAGTAGTTTGAGTGCGAACTTGACCAAACCTGGTTAAAAAAAAAAAAAAGAAAAAACATATTAGACAAATATTACAGAGAAAATGCCCAGTTTTTAATAAGTGTTAAAAAACATACAGATAATTTTAGGCATTTTTGAGTTTACGTCAGTTGCGTTATGAGCTAAAGGATGGCAGAACTTTGTCAACCAGTACAGCACTACGTAATCTTACATCTAAAGTAGAAAGCTTACAAATATATTGAAATTTAAATAGATTTTAAACGCCTTAAAAACTAGTTAAAACCACTGGATCACCTTGACATCAACAGTACCATTATTAATACGCAACTCAGTTAATGCTATTGCTTTTCTAAGAAATTTTCCTTTCTTCTTATATCTGTGTAAAAGAAAATAAGCATAAACACATTACACTTAAAACTGATCAGTAACAATAAAATCTACATGGAATGATGAAAATAAGAGAAAAAAGTAAACAACATAAGTGTCAGTATAGGAGAAACAAAATCAACAGACAGATATAACTACCAGAGAGCTTTTTTTGTAAGAGTGATTTATTTAGTTTTTCAAATGACAATGGTACAGACAACATGAAAGCACAGAGAGGGAGGAAGGGGGGGACTGAAGTCATCCAGTACATGTATATTGCATGGTGAGGGTTTAGGGGCAAGCAAAGAGTACCAAATGGAGTAAAAGATGTCGTATCAAAAATTTTCTTTTTTTCATATATATATTTATATAGGACTAATAATTCTCTTTAACTATGCAAAGCAAGGAATGCCCTTTTTACCATTTAACTTGATTCTTGGCTTTCCCGAAGTAGAGCCAACGTTATTATTCATTAAAAAAAAGGGAAAAAAAAGAAAAAAAGGAAAAAAATTAAAAAAAAAAAAGACTGGACACATTTTTGGGGCTGGGCGGGGGCATTTAGAGGCATCCTGGAGTCCTGTCTGATGTGGCGTTGAGTCGCGGTGTGGCGCGTTTGGGCGTGTCCACGGGGGGTTTGGATTTCTCTGATGGGGGCTCTGCCTCAGCGGGAGAAGGTCTTTCCACTGGAGAAATAAATAAATAGATAAATAAACAAATAATTGACCTATTAGACACAAAGGACACCACAATAACAAAATATTCTTCTTTAAAAACATTTCCTTGATCCTTGTGAAGGAGCCAACAAACAGCTCTGTTCGTTTTGACACTCAAGATGCCAGAACACTGAAAGACAATGAAAATTTCTTTTCATCAGTCAACATACGAGTCACAATATTTGTGGCATGCATTTCTCTGACTCATGGCTTCATCACAACAAATTCCCTAATACCTTTATGACAATTGGTTCTTTAATCCTGACAGGCTCTTAGTTCTCTGGTTCTTGGTTCTCTGTTTCATGCGACATGTTTCTTTCTCTTCGAAACTCACACAGATGTCAGCTGTGGGGGTTCCATACTTATTCCAGTAACATATTAACCATAGAACAAAGGCTCTCTGTACCAAGACACTATAAATTTCCTTTTTATTTCAGAGCTGCAAGGCTAACAGTGTATTTGTGGCTGTTAGGAGATTTCAGCCAAGCAGGAAGCTGTTAAAAAAGAAAAAAATCCCTTTTGACTCGCTTCAAACAATGCAAAAATGTGGCCACACACCTCAAAAACACACAAAGAAACCGAGCTGCAGACTTCAGTCAACTCATAAAGACAGAAAAAAAAGTACTGCTATCTTAGAAAATGCAGCGATTTTCTATCTCAATACTAAATCTGGCTGTATTCTGCTTTCAACTGCAAAAAAAAAAAAAACCTCAATTCATGAGCCATCTTAAAAACCTTAAGCAGTGCTCATGAATCATGAACACTGCCGTGGGTCTTTATTTAAGATCTGAGCAGTGGAAGAAGTGGAGAGGAGGCTTAAGACACTGTGATTATGGAGCTGTAGTATAAAATAAAATCTTTTAAAAGAGAAATTTGAGCCAAATACTGAAATCTGATTCATCACAGCCAAAAAAAAAACTTGTTTGACTAAATGTTGATCCTTCTCTTGCTGTTCTTACATCAAACAATAACCACACATCCGATCTATGGTCTTGAAATGAGAGATGGGTGTTGAAAAGAGGAGGGGAGCAGGGGCCACTCACGAGATGGTCTTCATCTCCTTCTTCTCGGCGTCGGGTCGAGCGCGGTTCAGCACCTTGAGGAAGTCTGATGTCTTGGCCCTCATACGTGTGTGAATGTAGGCCTGCAGATGAGACGCAAAAAGGAACGATGGAGATTCTCATCAAAACACCAAGCCATAACTCATCAGCTAACCTTGGGATGAATCTTAAGAGGGATAATGACAGTCTTCATCTGTTTTCAGCATAGTCAGATGCAGAATTTTAAACACAATGTGCAGCAGGGACATTAGTCACATAGTATTCACTTATTTTTACAGCGTATATTCCCACAGTCCTCAAGCTTAACCTGCCCACACCTGGCCGTAAAACCCATCCGTCATGTCACCCATGTCGACTCCTTCTAGTCTGAGGTAAAAACACCCAGCATCCAGTTCCATTGTCGTTCCATTGAGCAGCAGACGCTTATGAAACTATGTGCACACGTGCCTCTGAAATGTAAGTCATTTAAAAAAAAAAAATTGGAGCAAGTGGAGAGGAGTCCATTTGAGGGGCCATTAGAAGTTATTGTGTCATGCGTACACAAATGCCCACACACTACCCTAAAAAACCCGTATGATCACTGAGGGTGACAGAGCAAGTCATCCTTTGTTTGATCTCACCAGTGATCAGCCTTTCTATTGTGGAGAAGACAATTTACTACAATGGAGAATGGAACATACTATTACTGGGGAGGACTTTAAATCTTATGGTCACCTGTAATTAAAGCAAACTTTCAGCCTGTAGCCTGTTTAACAGGTACCTCCTTAATATTCATTTAGCTATGGTGAACCTTCAAACTTAGGAAAATTGTAACTGAGAATAAAACTTTTCATGAGACCTAAAAGCTCAGACTTGAGACTTAAAAAACAAGCAAAAAAAAAGGCCATCACTGAAAGGAACAGATTATCTGTCCAAACACAATAAATGAAGCTATAAATATTCTAAAACAAGCTTTCCTTTTTCACTCACTGGAAATTGCGCTGAACGCTTGAATAGATCAGAAATGCAGAGCCAAGAAAAAAAAAAAAGTATCAAATTTAAAAAGGCACAATGTACATTTCAGAAAATAAATGATTTGTTTCAGTTGTGCAGTTGCAAGCTAGAGCCAATTTGGAAAGTTCACAAGTTTGTTTGTTGAACTGACCTTGGAGCACTTTATGTGGTAGTGCAGGTAGTCCCTGAAGGTGTGGATGAGGTTGATGGTGTTGTCTCTGGCATTGGCGTTGGTGTGACGTGGGAACAGGACTGAAAACGGTCACAACAAAGCACGGCGGTCAGTATAAAATTAGCAAATCAATCGCGTCACCAGTGCAGCTGCGCGACAGGTAAAGGCGATTCGGACGGGCTTAACTAAACGGACGCTGACCGAAGGTGATGTATCCAATGTTGTCCCTCACGGCGGCGTCTGTGTCCTTCAGCTCCAGCGGCGGCTCCCTGTGGCTGAACAACACCTGGGGAGCTGTGTGGCTGGCTCGCCGACCCTCTTTGAACTCCTACAAAAGGAAAATGTGATTGTGCAGCACCGGTTTGAGATGTTTTCTTGCGTAGAACCTCGTTTACAGGAGAAACCATCAGCTGAATTGACTGAACTAGAGTTATGTCTGATTGTATTCAGCCGGAACCGCCAGTGTTGGTGACTTTGCAGCTATTTTGGCATTCTTTTGCTGATGCCTCTTTATTTTTATTGTTGTTTTTATCAAACAGGATAATATAATATTGTTGCTGAAATTCCTGATAGTTGAATTACAACAAGAAGGCTGACATGAATGCTTTTTTCCTGCAATAAGCTACTTGTAATTACCGTCTGAACAATGTGACATGAATGTGGCACGTAGCATGTTCACATCGGATGCGTTGAGTATATTAAAACATGAGCATACATACTAGAAACTTGTGGTTTGACTGTGCTTCTGATGCTCTAAGAGTGAATGACAAGTGTTTTATATGTAAATAATGTTCTTTAGCATAGTAGAACCTGACCAAAGTTAGACAGTGACTGACTTTCATGTTCATCTGGCCTCACAAACCTGCATGAAGACTTTGCCGATGATGACATCGTCGTCATCTTTGAACACCGTGCTGAACACAACCGTCACTCTGTCTTTCTTGGCCTCCACATACCTGAGAAGACACGACATGTCAGAAATGTCAGAGGTTTAAGACCAAAGACCTGAGGAGAAGGGGCTCAACATAGACATGGTCAAAAGACCCGAAATATGTTTTCTGACTGTCAGAGAAGAATCCAAGAAGCCCTTCAAAGTATTTCCCATGCTTGAAGACCTGCTACTACAAGTTCTGTGCTTCCAGAAAAACTGTCAAGTCTCAGGTTAACAGATTCCTTTTTAATACTCTCCTCTTAACATTTTCCAAAATTTTAAAGGGTTCTCATATCCTTTAGATGACAAACAAGCCCTGTTAAGATATTAAAGGATCTGAAAACCAAGCTCTTCCCTTCTGTCTTTGTCTGAAACCAAAAGCTTTGAAACTCCCCCACACGTACATAGACTCATCATCCCTGTAGTGGACCACGGCCCTCTTCTCGCCCTCCTTGCCCTCCTCCTGGAACTTGAAATACTTTTCGAACACGGAGGCGAAGCAGTTCCTCTTTAACATCCCAGCCTGGTGGACGACCTCGTCCTTGTTGGCTGGTAGTGCGTCCAAGTCGTAGAGGAGGGACACGTTGTAGCCTGGGAGGAAGCCGACCAGAGACAGAGCGATGAGGTTTCCAAATTGCAGTTGGTCACAACTTTTATCACTCTTCGACAAAAGGAGCATGTGAGCTGCCAAATCTAATAACACTGAGAATAAATGTTCTAGAAATGAGGAGAAAAGTTGACATTTAAGATATCTACACACTGTATCAGTGTCTTGTTGGTGTTAAAATCTTAAACACGAGCTAACGTTAACTGTCTAATAGACAAACCATAATTCAGAGCTTTTCACTGATTTCTAAAAGGAGATCAGTACATTCCTGAGGACTTACCAGACTCTGGTGAGACCAGGAAATTCCCATAGACCCTCTTGAGCAGCTGAATTTAGAAGAAAAAAAAAAAAATGTGTCACACTTCTTTTTTTGCATTTTCAAAAAGAAGCACTTCTCAGAAGAACCATAAAACAAATGCAAAAAGAAAATCAAAAATAGTAAAAACAAAATGCTGATCACTGCAAAGAAAGAGTTATTAATACAGGGTAACATGATGATAAAAGCTTTTTTAAATTTTGAAAAATGACTTGGAATCATTATTTTATGCAAAAGCTTTTATAAATGCCATGAGGCTGCTACTTTGATGCTTGAATAGAGAAAGGTCCCAAAAGGACTTCAGGACACAGACAATTTACATGCTTTCTTTTGATTAAAAAACACAACAGGTGCTTTCAAAGCAATCCTTTAATCTCAAGATTACCAACACTTCAGTGCTTTTCATAGCCTGTGGGAATCCTCTGAGACCGAGCAGGTGGTTACGAGAAGAGAAGAAATGCAAAGAGATGTCATAGAAAACAAAAGCAGATCGAGATGGCTTAAACTCCCTGCACAATGAAAGACATGATACAACAGGAAGGAGGCGTTTGTCCTCTGGAGGTAATGGAAGGGGTTAGAGTCAAAGCAGGGGGGTGGGGCTCCTCTGTAATGGACACCTGTCACTGAGGAATGAGCTGATGTCCACTTAGCAGGAAATATGCAAATAAAGCTCAGGAATGGCAATGATGTACGAGCCAAAGTCAGCAGAGGAAATCGTGGTACGCTATATTCCTTCCACTTTTAATCTGAGCTGCATTTCAGCAAAACCAAATGTCCATCAAGAACAGATAAGAATGTTTAAGAATAAACAAACCCTTTACACACACACACACACACACACTCAAACACTCCCTTCCCCCGACTGCTTTCCAACTAGACGACTTTTCACAGCCAAGGGAAGCAAATGTGACACTGCCGAACTGTTCAATTATCCCTGGGCTCTCGAGTTTTTGGGGAACAATGAGCGAAGTCGCTGGACGGTGGCCAGGACATTCATACACAGTGGCTGCTGCTGCTACTGCTGCTGCTGCTCACAGTCAGCACTTCCTTGCCTGGGGTGAGTCACACAAGCTCACTTCCTGTTTCTAACAGGAGCCTCAGTGGCTGCTTTCTTCCTTACATGGCAACAGAGCTCTTATGTTAGAGATAGGTGAGTGTGTGTGTGAGTGTGTGTGAGTGTGGGTGAGTGTGTGGGTGAGTGTATGTGCAGATACAAATAATGACCTCATTCAGCTTTTTTGCTGATACTTTATTTTATCTGGATGACACCAAAAGCAGACAGAAACCAACTTAAATGCATTCTTGGCGTTTTACTGTTGCAGAAGAGTGCATGTTTGTATTGTGACTGCAGTTTTAAAAAGCTCACCTGCAGTTCTGAAGAATATCAATGCTGAAACCAAAAGCGTAACATAAAAGTGACTGCTGACCTCAAAGAGGTTCATCAGTTTATTTTTGCGACAGAGGAACAATGCGTCACAAAGCCAAAACCGCATTTTAAAAAAGGTTTAAACTTTGTAACAGTTCTACTCTCCCATAACATATATGAAAGACCCGAATGCTTTTGAGACCCCATTTCTGAAATATTTCCAAGACTCCCTGTCTATTTTCCTCCTTCTTTCTCTTCATTGTGTGCGTATGTGTTTGCGTGTGCATGTGGTACCTCGTCAGCTCCATGCTCCTGCAGCTCCTTGTAGAACTTCAGGGAGATGCTGACCATCACTTTGGTCTTGTCCCCATTGGGGTTAGAGATGTGGTACAAGACGCCATCAAAATCTGCAGTAACGTCAGGAGCATCAGGTGACTGATAAATAAATAACCCTGACCCTTCCCTTCCAGCTTCTCCACCGAAAGCTGGCAGCACAGCCTTAACGCAGAAGATGTAGCAGTGTACCAAAATAATGGTAACGTGACACAATGAAACATTTTGCACCTGAACGAATGTGCCATCTTAAATAGTAACCACAATTCATGCTGTTACACAAGAGGATTCCAGTCATTTTGACATGAGAGAACTAACACTTGTAATCATTTAGCAGCGATTACTGGCAGGGCCGAATATTTGCAAGAGGCTGATTGCATTTAGGAAGTTATTGTAATTGGTAGGATAATGGCAGAAACAAGCTCAGCTAAAATACAGTTTCACCACTCAGGAACAGCTTAAAACTTTATGGTATCCGCAGTGCACAAAAAATAAGTAAAGTAAATATAGAGAAAATCTGTTTCCCCCAATTTCTGAGTGTCTGTTTTAGTTGAAATACCAAACATTTGCTGTAACCTGCCACAAAAGTGCTGCTGATGTAAAATGAAACTGCCAAACATATGCAAACTACTAATTTTAAAGAAATAATCTAAAACTACAATGGGCCAACCACTGGCAATGTGCTTGCTTCGCATAACATTTCATAATAACACTTAAAAGACATTTCCACATCAGTGTCTAACAACTCTGTTATGCAACTGCATGGTCAGACCTAACCTAATCAAGGACTTTCAAAGAAGCTAAACACAGTTATAGCAAGCTGTTACGTAAGATGCCCCACAATCTCACCTGCAAATGTCACATCGACGGCCTCTGGTTTGGTTCTGCAAGGAGACAAAATTAGGATATTCATGAGGAAAAAGGAGAATAGTCATAACTTGTTACGACCACCAATTTACATATATATATAGATTTGTTTTCATCACACTGACTATTAGAACCCCTCACACAGGACTGGAGCTCAACCAATTTGTTGATTGTTTGGGAAAATATTAACTATGTTCACTGTCAATTCATTATTTAATTTACTTTTTCAAGCGAAAATAGTGAAAAATGTTTTCCAGTTCGAGGCTCTCAAATTTTTTTTTTGGTATTTTTTCTCCAACAAAATGACATTTTACTATGTCGCATTGGTCCTTCGAGAGTGGCAATGGCCTTTTTTTTTTTTTTTTTTTTACAGTTTCTTGACTAAGGATTAAACAGATAATTAACCTGCAAATCAATTTAAAATGAAAATAAACAGACTCTAAAAGAATATTTAATATTGATGTAACTAGATCTGAAACAATAATGTGAATTAACAACCAGTTGGTCAGCAGAAACGTAAGCCAACAGGAATTTTTTTATAAACGAATTCCAATCATATAATGAGTAAAAAAAAAAAGTTACATTAATGATATTCAGCTGCAGCCTTGCAGCAGATGCCATAAATTCAAGACTAAGATTTCAAGCTAAGACAGTCTCTTTGTTGGTATACATTTTTTTGTCCAAAGCACTGGTATTTTCTCCTTTAAATTAGCCACCTTGAATGTGTTACTTTTAATTTAACGAGCAGAACAGTGATAAATGAAGCCTTAAAGGTGGATGCTGCAGTAACTTGTCCGTGCAGCTGCAGCTCAGCTGTGCACTGACTTGACTCAGCTTGACTACGGGAATGCGGAAGCCGGAGCTGGAGCTGGAGGGGCGATGGTTAGCTCAAGAGTAGCCACCGACTGCGTCTGTGCATAGCAAATAAAGGGGATTTATTGAGGGGAACCAGCGAGTTGAATGTGATAAAAGTAGCCTTCCGGAGTTAATGGGGGACTTTTGTGACTAAAACTCCTTGGAAAATGTGTTTCCCTGGGGATGGAAGCTTCTTTAATCCCTTGTTAATGCGGATGCAACGTCTTTAATAAAACAGCCGTTTGTGCTTTAACACCAGTTCCTCCGTTATTCAATAAACTAGCTGCAAACATTAGCTCAATTGCGCCCGGCCAGCGACCACTTGTACTCTACAAACGTTTTAAAATGCTCTAATTAATATCTGGGAGTCAACTGGTAGCAAAATACGCTGAAATGATTAATGATTTTTTACTTCGGTCGGGGAGATCAAATTTATTGGGGTGACATTTTTTGGCACAACACCGGCCGTGCAGACACACCCCAGCTTCAGGCAAAACTAGTCACGGCGGCTAAGAAAGCTAACGCACTCTGTATGTTTGCTTTTTTTTTTTTTCTTCTTTACACGATTTTTAAAAAGAGCACCTAAGTGTCTTGTGCAAAGCCGTGGCCGTTTTTCGGCTGCTTCATTAAACGCAGCCGTCATCTTGAGTGAAACACCAAAGGGGAAGCTAGCCAGGCGTTAGCGGCGCTAGCCAGGTGTAACAATGATTTCTCACCCGTTGGATGCGCCGTCGAACTTCAACGTCAGCGTCTCCTCTATAATGCGGTTATTGATTTCTAACAGGATCATCGCAGCGGACCGCCGGTGTCGATGAAAAGGGGGGAATGATCAGATGGAGCTATGTGGTGGGATTAATTCTGTCAAATTCTGCAAATTTTTTTTCCTCCCTTGACAGACCAAACCGCTTCCGCCGAGGCTCTTCCGCCTGTCGCTTCCGCGTATTTTACACTCAGGACCCCACAAGATTAGGACGGCCGCGATGTTGCCTGTAATAAATTCGTAATGACAATTCAGCAGTGGTGGAATATACGATATTTACTCAAAGTACTTTACATGAGTATTTCCATTTTATACTGCTTTGAACCGGTAATCCACTACACTTCAGAGGGGAATATTGTATCCCATATTGCAATGTAATCATAAATTACTACATGCTATCATAGGTTAAGATAAGCCTTTACTGAGCATGTAAAAGAATTGGAATTAGTCCCACCTTTACCAGCTGCAACATTAGTGATGCTTGAATCAATAATATTCAGTAATACAATATGGATAATTCTGAAACGTTCCATTCTGTATGATCAGTATATTTACTTTAATCCTTTACAAATATTTGATCTAAAACATTTGTACTTTTCTTCAAGTAATATTTTCAGTACTCTCTACTCTGGATATTTTATTGATTATACAACAAATTAATCAGAAAATAACAGATTAATCAATAACGAAAATGATTGTTAGCTGTGGCCCAAAGCATATTTCTATATAAACATATGTTTATTAAAATGGCCTTAATCTAGTTAACAAATACAAACCTCTAACAATAATTATAATCATAGTTTCCATGATTAGGAAGTATCTATTTTCTGGGTCTCTCTCAGATATCTATAGTCTGGTGCCCTGCTGCTGTTAGGGCCTTCTCTTCAAGCCCAACCAGCTTTGTCAAGTCAAATCATCTTTTTTAAAACTCATCGAAATATGCTTTCCACCTATTGTCAGGTATTGAACTGAGGGGAAATTACAAGGAAACATGACTCTTACCTTCTGTCAGACTTCAGGTGCCGCATTTGTTACATATAACAGGCCTCACGGTCTTATAAATTAAGATTAAGAATACAACTGTATATGCAGTATTTTGCAGGTCACAAAGTTGTTAACCACATTGGGAACAAGTTATATAAAATTTTTTAAGTACAAGTAAGACTACATTAGGATGCTGCCTTGACATCGGTAGGAGTATTTACTGCACACACAAATGGAATTAAGATCAAACAGCTGAGCAGATGGATTGAGTGGCTTTTAGTCTCTAAAGCTGTTGACTTTTATTGTGTTATACTAACAGGGGTTTTTATTTTTTTTCCCACTCCATCTACATCTATTAAAAAATTCTAAACAGAAACACTGGTCTGCACAACACAGTGCAGCTCTATAGCACCACAGACTACATCCTCCAGAATGATCCCAGCTCATTCAGTTTAAACCAAAATTGAACATTTTAAGCTTCATGAAGGATGGATTTATTACAAGAATGTTGTATCAGACTGCATTAGTGAGGCGTACCTAATAAACCGCCTACTGGTTTATTCAGATAGATGTCTATGTTTCTCATCTGTCAAACCAGACGAAAAGGCAGCAACAAAGACATAAATTTGCCTTTAACACATAAGTATACGCAGCAGTAAACAAACCATTGGCATCAGTCTAATTACAAGGTATGTCAAAACCATTGTCAGTAATAGTGGTACAGGCTGTCAACACTAACACAATACAGGATAGTTTTACTGACATGTGTCGCAGCTCATCAGGGGTTTGGTGAAAGAAGAAGTTCAAGACTGTAATAAAGGAACTAATGTAATGTTTAAGCATCTACAGTCAAAATCTGCTGTTGTCTGTTTCATATCATAAAAAGAGAAAACTCAGTATTGTTGGGGTTTAGATTGTTAATGGGACAAAATTTTTATTGGAAAATGGAAATTTTTTTCCCCCCACTATTTTCTGACATTAGATTAATCGAGTAATTGAGAATATAAACAGTGGTTTAATAAAACTGAAAATTTTTTGAGGTGTCATCCTGTTTTGTTGAAAGATTAGATTGATTGATTGTTCATATGAGTCCGTTTTCTAAAATATCATATTATTACCTGTCTCTTTCATGATAGATTGTTAATCTGTGTAAACACTAGAAACAGAAATGATAATCCCTGGTGATCCCAACCAAGTCTGATAATTAATTTTTACTATCAAACAAAGAAACTGGTTTTGGGCGTCACCTCAACATGACAGTGCTGTTATTTATGAGTGTAGAGCCTTTAAGTTTCAATTACAAATTACAAAGCATATTTTCCAGTTGTGGTTATTTAGCCGTGTAGATGCCACTGCTGAGGTTTTATGCCCAAAAGTATTAGCATCAAATTATACTCAAAGTTCAAAAATAAAACCACACATTATAGGTAGAATGGGAGATTTCAGAATATTTATAGTAATTGATGCATTAATACATTCATCACTTTTAACGTTGCAGCTTACTAAGGTTCAGTCAGTGTTATCTTACAGAAAAGTGCACAGATACCACCATAGTCCCAACATAAACTAAGTTCTAGACCTAGTTTGGAATTTGAAAGGCACTGCAACCCTACAGTTTGCAAGAATCATCTCCTATTAGAAAACAAACACACTGATGAGGCGATGGAGTTGTAAGCGGTGTTACCAGCCTCCTACCTCTGCACCTAAATGAATGAAGATGACGGTTTGTCGGCTGCAAACAAATATTTCCTCTTCTCTTAAGAAAAGAATGCAACATAATCCTTATGCCAATCAAACATTTCCAGTGGCGGGAGGTGTGTGTCAGTTTCGAGAGGGGATCAGTGTCGGTGTGGTTTAAATGTTTTGTCAAAAGAAAAACAGAAAGGCACAATCCGTTGTGCCTATCGGGCAAAATTCAGGTGTGGAGCGTTTGGCACTCAAACATGCATTTTACCAAGATTCAGAGTTGATTCCAGTTTAGTTGGATTCTTTCTTAGTAAAACTGTACACGAAACTGTACCTGACAGTTTGCACATACCAACAACAATCAGGGAATTGGCAGTATAGTTTTTCACTCTTGTTTCTTTGAGGTTTTTTCTTCATCAATTAAATGTTTTTAAGGGATTATTTAGTTTCAAATGTAGTTTTAGTGCTTTTAATATGGATTAATATGGATAATATGGCTTTGAATATGGAAAGTATAAGATCAGAACAGGGATGCTGTGTATGTTTGTAGAAGAAATGTATAATTTAAGAAAAAAATCTTATTTTTTCAATTGAATCTGCCTAATTTTCTTCTACCCCATCCTCATACAAAAACGTAGAAACTACGTGAAGAGATGAAACTATGAGAACAGCCAAAGAACAGAAAAAAGCAAAATTGTTTACTTCTGCCTCTTGCCTTATTCTTCATCTTTAAGTAATCTTATTTTCCTCGTACTGATATTTTTTTTATCTATGATAACCTTAACTGTAAGACTACCACACACATTCGCTCAGCTGAAACGTGAAATTCATCTCAGAGTGTTATATAAAACACACAAACACGCTGTTGACTCAGTGTTTGTCAAAGCAACCAGATATTAAAAACAGGACAATCTTGTTAGGAGACTATCTTGCTTCCTAATGGAGCCCGTCAACAGGACAGTACTGTCATTTATGGGTGTGTAAGTTTCGATTCATGTAGCGACATGTGTCAGTTGTGCAGGGGCACTGATGCAACACGCAGCTATGTTGATTATTGTATGTTTTACCTTTTAAAAACCTTTGTGAAGGGATTTTATGGAGACAAAGGGGAGGTAGGGAAGATAACTTCTGTGTATGAATACACATTTACCTTTGCAGAAGGAGTGATAGGAGGAGGAGGGGGCCTCTCACTGATGTTTGTCACACCATGTAACAGAAATTCAATCTTGGCTCAAAAAAAAAAAAAAAAATTAAAAATTAAAAACAAAACAAAAAAAAACAGCACAGAAAAGAGATAATGATTATATTATAATGATTATAACCAAATGTTATTCTGACTCCCTAAAAGTGTTTTCCCTTTAAATGTGAATATAATTGAGTTAAAATACTCACAAATTTCAATTAGTCTTTGGTTTTACCTCCATGTCCACAAACCGTAACCACACTTTTGACTGCAAGTGGAGCGGTTTTATTGAAACAAGTGTCATTGCTGAATATGTATAAAACTAATTGTAAAGTATTACTTACAAAATAACCTTAAAAAAAGCTAAATATGAGAAAATGAATGAAAACAAATTACTGGATGTAAATGATGGTGGGGGCTCTCATTCCTCAACTTACCCCCCTCTTCCTCCTCAAGACTGAGACAGTATACAACACATAAAGCAAGCATAGTGTGACATCAGACTTACTGCAACAGCAAGAGCGGGAATATTACAGAACCTCATTTCCAGAAAGAATCACAGCTGACAATGTGACCTTATTTGTGAAAACACCTTACCACACATCCCTGATTGGCCAATAACTTCCTGAATAAGATCACGTGATAGTTGTCATGTTATATGGGACATCCTGTGTGTTAGCTAATTAAAAACTAGTTATTCCAAAAAATGCATTTAAGACAGGAAGATATACTTTAATGTATCCATCAGTGTAAAATATGTGAAATATTGAGTATAAAGGCTTTTTTACAATTCTTCTGAGGTCTCTTTGTAAATGTCTCTTTTTTCAAATGTTGGGTGCTTTATTTTGGAAAAAAAAACTAATTGTAGACTGTGATGCTTGTGCTGACAGATGTCTTCGTTTTTCTTAATTTGTTTTCTAATCTTACAGTAACTTGTCAAAATGTCTGCGATTGTCCTATTGCTGCAAATATATTTGATGACGCAGATACATGCAATAAGCTGGGGCAAGGAAACAGGACATTGGGTCAGCTCTCCATCAAAAACCCCCATGTTGTATCACTCAAAAAGGATACTCTGCAGCACAAACCTCTGTCAAGCTGTTGTCATCTTCGAAAGCTACGACCAAGCAAACGCAGGAGGTGAGTACCTGAGCTAGCTTGGAGTCTAGAGGGATAGTGATTAAACTTGTGCGTGTTAAAAGCGAGACTATGTAACTGTTGGAAAAATTAAATAACCTACAAATACAAAGAGTTTTGACATAATTTGTAAGCAATAAAGTGCATCCTTGCGCAAGTTAGTGCACTAAGGGATTTTAGCTGCTACAGCCCTACATGGTCTAGTAGGATTGGCAGCTTGTGATAGCCGATGTTAATTGATGTTGGCAAACTTTAATAAACATTTTTATGCAACTAAAACAACTCAGTAACTTCAAATTGCCATTATCTCAAAGCTGTCGCTTCATAGTCACAGTGGCTGCTATTACAAAAGTGACATAGGCTCACTTTAAAGCTGCAAAGTGCGGCTTTTCCTAAATGTGGGAAATAGCTGTTTTGTAATGTTAAAACAACAAAAGGAGGCAGAATATGAAGGATTTCATATTGTGCATGATATCTGCAGTAATTAAACCTGGCAAAGGCCGAATCAGTGTTTTTGTACTGCTGAGATAGTGTACTAGTGTCAATCTTTTTTTCCTATCCATAGTCATGTCGGTGACCTTTATCTTTCCTGACTATTACTTCGGCCCACCGAATGATACCAGCTACAGCAATCAAACACTCTACATTGATCCAGCTACTTTACCATGTGATATAAAACGGCTGGAACACACGACAGCTGCGGCCCTGTGTTTCGTCCTTGTTGCCATCTTTTTACTGGCAATACCAGGAAACCTGCTGGTGGGCTTGGTGATCGGCACCTGCAGACAGGCCCTGACGCCGTCGGATGTGTACCTGATTCATCTGACGATAGCAGATGGTCTGATAGCCCTCACCCTCCCATTCTGGGCCGTGGCGTTAGTCAAAGGATGGATCTTCGGAGACTTCATGTGCAAGCTCCTAAGCCTCATCATCGAAGCAAACTTCTACACCAGCATCATCTTCCTGGCCTGTATCAGTATCGACCGTTACCTCGTGATCGTGCACGCCAGCGAGACCCTCAAGAGCCGCCAGAGGATGTGCAGCCGGCTCCTATGTGCAGCAGTCTGGGTCCTAGGTTGGGCCCTTGGTCTGCCTGCGCTTTTCAACGACGCCCTCAAGCTCGAGGACTCAGACAAGCGTATTTGCTCTGAAACTTTTGACATCGGCAGCGCCACCTCATGGAGGCTTGCCACTCGTGGGTTCCGCCATATTTTTGGCTTTTTGCTCCCTCTGAGTATCATGATAACCTGCTACTGCATCACCATTGCGAGGCTGCTGCGCACTCGTGGTTTCAAGAAGCACCGGGCCATGAAGGTGATCATAGCTGTGGTCATTGCATTTCTGCTGTGCTGGACACCGTACCACATCACCATGATGGTGGATACACTCCTGAGGGCCGATGCGATACCATTCGACTGTGCTATGAGGCAGTCGGTGAACCTGGCCTTGATCACAACCAACAGTCTGGCTCTACTCCACAGCTGCATCAACCCGGTCCTCTATGCATTTGTGGGAGAGAAGTTCAGGAAAAATATGACACTGCTTTTTCAGAGGAAACTCAGGCAGGACAGGATGTCGGCATCAAAGTTCAGCAGGTCGACATCTCAGACGTCAGAAGGAAATGGAGCAATTGTCTGAAACCATTTTTTTTTTTTTTTTTTTTTTAAAATACAGCGCACAATCATACTCATTTTAGTCCATGAAGCACCAGGTCAGGGGAAGATTCTCTCCCAAATCCAACTCTTAAAAAATAAAGTTATGACAAGTACAAGATGTTTTGATTTTAAATTCTCCCTTTTGCCTGCGCAGTGGAGTATAAATTGATCTTCGAGACTGAGGCAGTGTCACAAAATTGACACAAAAAAAAAAAAAAAAGTCTGATTTCCCTGCAGGGGATATTTCTGGGCGCCTACAGTACTGTCTCCGATAGTCTACTTCTGAACTATAAGGCACACTGCTGCCATCTATTGAGCTCACCCTCACCTACATACAATATTGAAAATTTGTATTTCAAGTCTCATTTGATCAAGTGTTTATGCTTCTCATTGGGAATCTCTTGTATTGTATGCTTTTTAATGTTTTAACCCATGTGCATACTGTGGAAAATCCTCCTTTGTAATGCGTTTGTGTTATATGATAGAAATTCATATGAGCTAAAGTTTGTATATATTGCTGTTTTTTTTTTTTTTTCAATAAAAGACACTTTGCATGCTTCCCTCAACCGACCAATTTTTCGTGTAGACTTGTTGGTTCACAATCACAGAATTCTTCTAACCAATAAAATTATTGATAACTCAGTCTTATATAGAAATAAAAAAATGAGCTGAGTAACCTGCATCTGCTGATTAGGATCATGTGGTCCGATCAAAAACTCAAGGACGACTTCCAGAGGACACTGTGGTGAGACTTTTTCAAAATCAACTTCTATGTTGATGCTTTTGAATGGAACAAATCTGTGACAAATGCAGTCACCTTGAATAAAGCTACAATATATGATTGATATGTACCGTTTGTTTAAAGTAAAATTTCTAAATACTAAAAATTTCATATTGATACTGCAACAGCGTTGATCAGCTCACTGAGACATTATGACCATTATTGAGATTGCACTCTTTTTCTCCCAAATAAACACAACTGAAATAAATATCACCACATTAGATACGAAAAGTTTTCGAAATAGTATATACTTTACATACATAGGTTACACAATTGTTATAAAACATGCTATGTATTATGATATGTTAAAACATATCTGCGTAGTTGTTTTCATCTGTTATTATATCATTACTAGCATTATCATCACATCATCATCATCATTATTATTATTATTTTGTTGTTGTTATGAGTAGTGGTGGCAGTCGTAGTATTAATAGTAGTAATAGTGGTTAGTGACATTATTTGTCCAACAGATGGCGAGCGTGAGGCATTGATCGATTGTTAAAAACAAAAATATTAAATAAAATTTTAACCATGTAACTTTCTAACTCGTGCCATTCTACTTACTTTATCATATTTTGTATAAAAATAATTTTAAAAAAGGATTGAAGGGAAAAAAAAAAGTTTTGTTTTAGTTCCAAACGTTAGGAGGCAAAATTGTCTTATAACCTTTGTCCAAGAAATTAGACCGTGTAACTACGTTTCCCACAAATCAACACGACGGGAAAAACCAATAAAGCCGTTGGCTAATTAAGCGGGAGCTTTATGGAGCGCACGAGGTACGTAGCGTTAACTGGACGTGCTACGCTTAAATTACAGAAATAAAATGTTTTAACAAACTGTCTCTTCTTAACGGAGACTCTGCTTTTTCCGTGTGCAAACGGGCTGTCGGCTACTTATCGTGTCGTGGATTGGTGCCGACGAAAAGCTGCAAGGGTGCACAGGTTTTTGTTATCTCTTTAAAACGCCGACGGTCCCGTTAGCCGCCTCGCTAGCTAGCTGTCACCTCGCACCCGTTGTCCTCAACGAATCTCGCCGTCGTGTTTTGTCCCGTTGTCTGGCACAGACGAGCCGAGCCGAGCCAAGCTTTAGCCCGTTAGCGGCCGAGCTGACGGCAGACAGAGAGTCTGCTTTTTAGTGTGCTGGTATGCGGGCATCGGTATGCTAACGCCGTGTCGCCCTCCGAATCGCTTGTGTAACCTGTTTGCTCTCTTAAAACCTTGACGAGCAACCGAGGCCATGGAGTTGAATCCCCCCCAAAAAAGGGGGCAACAGCGTTTTGTTTTCACTTTTACAACATTTATTTAAAAAGGTACAACCACTTATTAATTAGAAACTGAAGTAGAAACACAATTATGGCACGTAAAGCAGACGCAGTCTTACATATCTGCCTTAAAAACATGAAATAATTAGTTCACTTCTGTGAGTCTGCTGAAGGAAACTTTTAATTGACAGCACTTTGAGTGATCATAATAGTTTAATGCCGAAGATTGGCAGGTTCCTGCTTTTCTTTAGAGCTGCAACAATTATTTGATTAATCGATTATTTCATTAGTAGAAAAGAAATGGGAACTCTCTTTAAAGCGAAGTTCTTTAAAGTTTTTGGACAACACATTGGAGGACGTCACCGTGGAGAAACTTATGGACGTTTTTCACTCTTTTCTGCAGATTATTGAAAATAAGTTAGATGTTGCCTTAGTTTTCTCATCTATCGATGAGTAAACATGATATTTTCATCATGGATTAATCTGCCTTATTTATTAGTTTAAAAGCTTGTTTTGTCGATTGAAACTCAGATATTATTGTGATGTTTCTAATTGTATTGTTTACTTTCAAGCATGCCAAAGGAAAAAGCAGAAGCTATTTTTAGAAGATTGTGAATACATTTGGCATTTTTGTTTGAGGGGGGAAACAGGTTGATCAGAATAGTTTTAGTTTTCCTTTTAGAATAATTCTTACAGCTCAAAAACAGGTTATCAAAAGGTCTTTGGAAAAGTCAGACAAAACAGGCACTCTCGGAGCTTTTACTGGGCGTTGTTCACCATTTGACTTATTTATATACACATTGATTTAGGAAATAAGTTTTAGTTTCAGCCCTATTTGAGTCACAGCAATGTGCTGTAGTCTGCCACAGTTTTGCTTCCAACACAGCTGTGTGCTAATGTCAGCTGCAGCGTCTGCAGAGTGTCAAAACAGTCTGACTAGCTAACAACATTGTTATCTTTCAGGTTAACAATGACACCAGATTCAGCTGCTGGATAGCCTGCTGCCAAACAATGTCATAGCGTGGAATGAAGCAAAGGTCAACATTTTCTCTTGCATGCAAACAGCAGCAGGTAGTATAGTAACTACCATGTCATCACCCTGTTAAATGGTTCACTCTCACTGTTTTAGTCTTCTCTGGCATGGAGAAGCAGAGGAGTTGAGGGGTAACTCCAGTCTGATTGATGATTTCAACCCAAACAGTTGGGTTTATGTTTATACGTTTTGTTCATTTCAAGGGGGAAATTGGCAGCTTTTTTCTCCCTCCAAAAAAGCCCTTGCATGCTGATTTGACAGTCTAAAAAAAAAAAAAAAACAAAACCCAAATTACACTGCTTCACAATGGTAGCAGATGACACAGCAGGAAGTGGGGACAGATCGGAGGGGGAGAAAGAGTTGGACCTGACAGCGCCTGCATCTGAAGACACTGACGGACATGTGGACAGAGACATAGAGATGGCTGTCTCTGCTTCTGAGGCCCCATCTACCCCCGAAGATCCCCCAGGGGAAGCTGGGGAGCCCAGAAAGTGGAGCTGGGCTGTGATATTCTTGTGTTTCTATGGGTTTATGTCTGTGGTAAAGCCCGGGGAACCCTTCATTACACCATATCTGCTCAGCCGTGAGAAGAACTTCACCAGGGAACAGGTTAGTGGCGACATCCCACTGAAATACGTCAGGTGTGTCTTTATTTGTACAGGTATATTTGTCTGTATATGAAATGGAAAAAAAAAAACCCACTAGTGCTGCTGTATTTGGAATATCTTCATACTGTCAAGCCAAACTCTATACTTATTCACCTTTGCCTCCATATGCTTAAGCAGTCATTACGCAGTAGAATTAATGAGTGCCCCGTGGGGACTTTGCTGATCCATCTTACTGTGGTCAAGGTTCACATTTCGGCAAACTGGGTCAATGTCATAGTTATGTGACGGTTTATAATCGAAGAATGGAGGCTGAATGATTTGTAGACTCTGAAGGGATCACTACTTTGTTTGCTAGGTTTTTTTTTTGTTTGTTTGTCTAATGGGAGCATGACCTTGTACCAATAATTAAGTTACCTACCAGCCTGTCATTTCGGGGAGGAAAAATTAAATATTTGTTAGTCAGACTGGCTAAGATGTGAGTGGAAAAATCCTTTATGCTGGCACAGAATCGGTTTTGCAGCTGAGCCGCCACTTTCAGACAGATTTGTTGAGTTGAACACACTTTTCATCTTGATGTTGGTTTAGACCTGAAGCAGTTGTACAGACATCTCGCAAATTCCTGCTTTTACCTTACTTGAGGGAATATGCTGCCCATGATTTAGATTATCCCTCACTCCCCATCATCTGCCATCTACCACAGCTGTTATTCCATGAGAAGCTCAGCATTATCATGGCTCTAAAGCTCGTCCTGGTAATACTAAAGTCAGACAGTCCACCAGTTCAAATTGAGGCAAATGTAGAGTTCCTAAACTAAGCTAGAGCTGCAAAGAGCAGTTGTTAGAAAAGGACTGTTTTTACCATTTATTTATTTTAAATTAAGAAGGCCAAAAATTTAGTAGTTCTAATGTGTGAAAATTTGCTGCTTTTCTTTGTCATATATTACCACAAATTGAATTATTGGGTTTTAGATTGTTGGTCAGACAAAACAAGACATTTGAAGACATTATCTTTGACTCTGGGAAACTGTAGGCAAAGTGATTGAGAAAATAATCAGATTAATCGGTAATGAAAATTAGTGTTAGGTGCAGGTGTACGTCACTGTGAAACAATACGTTGCACTGAACCTCAGTTTGATCTGATGTGATATTTTGCATATATTTGCCATATTGTGATTATATGCGTGTCAAACGGAGAAAATTGGTCATGTCATGCCCCTTATATCAATATCTAAGGCCTGCTGGTTGTTTTGATCATTTCTTTATCACCCAGCCTCAATTAGTTATTTAGTTATTTGGAGAGATAAGACTTCAAATTTACTGATTACACCACTATGTTGTTCATGGTAACATTTACAGGTATCAACACCAAAGGTCATCAGCCAGAAAAGTGTTTTCTCTAAGTTAAAGATTGAAGCTTAAATTTCTTTGTCATCCTGTCTGTTTAGTAATTTTCGGGATGTTCCCTTTCATATATTATGCAGAGGTCGTCAGTTGTTAGCCTTAAGATCCCCAGTATTATGTACATTAAGTGTCATGTCCACAGCATCTTGACTATGGTTGGACCAATGGTCTAAATAAATGTTGAAATTATAATAAGGCCTGTGTATTCAAGATAATTGATGTGCAGTGCTTTAAACCACATTCCACTGTTATACAATGTGTCAACACTTGAGTTGTAGGTCAAACAATGATTATTTTTTTAATAAAAATGACAAGTTGTGGTCTAAATGCTGCGATTTAGTCCCTTGAAGGTCAATAAACTGTATCCACTTGTCAAAATCACCAAGCCTTATTTGGGACGCCAAGTATCCTACAAGCAGAGAGGAGGGGGATACTTTTATCTGCCGTACCAATTCCTCATTTTGAGTCAAGCTCTTTTTGATTTAACCTTCATCCCCAGGTGACCAATGAGATCACTCCTGTGCTGACTTACTCCTACATGGCCGTGCTGGTGCCGGCCTTCCTGCTGACAGATCTTCTGCGCTACAAGCCGGTCCTGATCATCCAGAGCATCAGTCAGGTGATCATCTGGCTCATTCTGCTCCTGGGCTCCACCCTCATTGAGATGCAGTTCATGGAGTTCTTCTATGGCATCACCATGGCATGCCGTGTGGCCTACTCCTCCTACATCTTCTCCCTGGTCAACCCACTCCAATACCAACGTGTGGCCGGATACTCGCGCTCCTCAGTCCTCTTAGGGGTGTTCACCAGCTCGGTGTTTGGGCAGCTCTGCGTGTCTCACTTCCAAGTCAGCTTCCACAACCTCAGCGCCATATCCTTGGGTTTCGTCAGCTTCACTCTGCTGCTCTCACTGTGCCTGCCATGGCCTAAGCGCTCCTTGTTTTTCAACCAGATGCGGAAACAGGAGCAAAAGGAACTGGCTGTGTCGGGAGCCACCAAATCAGAACTGGACAAAATGCAGCCGAAAGAGAAAGACAGCGAGACGTTCTCTGCCGCCCGTGACTGCTCCTCCTCACACTGGAAGGATTCTGTCTTAGTGCAGATGCTGCTGGAGGTGAGAAATGTGATCAAGAGGCCGAACCTGAGGCTCTGGTCCATGTGGTGGGTGTTCAACTCTGCAGGGTACTACCTGGTGTTGTTCTACGTCCACATCCTGTGGAACACAGTCTACCCAGTCGATGAGAGCAAGAAGGTTTACAACGGGGGAGTGGAGGCAGCTTCTACCTTACTGAGTGAGACATTTTTGGAGCTACAGAATCTAGTTTTTAAAAAAAACCTTTGGGTTTTTGATGTCAGATTTCTGTTTTAATGCTCTGTGGTCACATAGGGTACACAGTCCTTGGGTGTCAGTTTCGCAGTCCTCCAACATTTTCGATTCCCATGGGGTCAACTCCAGCTTGCTAAACTTAGATACAAGTAAAGGATTGCCTTAGGTGTTGACGGCGAACTAACACTACCTTTCTTGCGCTTTGGTTCAGTAAGAACGAAATCATTGCAACTGGTCAGTTGATCCGTAATGTATAGAAAGTTGTTAATGTGTAATGTGAGTTAAGGCGATGTATGTTTTCTATTAACACGCAAAGTCGGGTCAGCGTAAATGAAGAATTCATGTGTAGAGAAGGTCTAAAATATGAGTTTGATAAATGTTTGTTTCCCTAAAACAAATTCAGTAAAGAGTCAGCATTCTAATAGTTTAAAAGACAGAGAGAGAGAAACAAACAGCTCACTTCTTGATCATATTGTTGAATTATATTTACACAGACACTGAAAATAGTTTTTTCACAGTAGACATATCTAACTTAGATGTAACTAATAATTACTGTGTTGCAGTTCAATAACTGCATGAACAGAACCACTGTTAATGATATTGGTTCCACCTGTGACTTCCCTACTTTATAGCTGGAGTGCTGCCCTTTACCAGAATATGTTTTGGGGAAAATAAAACCTTGCATACATGGTTTTAGGCAGAGTATCCAACTGAAATTCATGGCAGGAGGAGAAAACATGTTTCCTCTTATGAAACTCAATAATTAGTTAAGAGTTTTGCATTTCTACAAAGTATTCAGGACTTGAATTAAATGTTTAGTTCTGATATAAATAGTGATGAAGAGTGACACAGTTGACTGTTTTATGGTGTTGTCATTGCACAAGAAATTTCTTTTAAGAGGCTGTATAACTGATATCCCACCCCTATTCTAAAGTGATTATATCAGGTTTAATCATCAGTAATTGGCCTTAGTCAGCTCTAAAGCACAAAGGTAGCAATTCGTTCAAATAACCTAGACGTCATTTACAAGAAGCAAAAGTTAAATTGCAAAATATAATCTGATTAGAAAAGAAGAAACTTGTCATAGTGCGGGTGACTTAGTTGTTAGTTAAGCATTAATGACTGGAAAACAAAATGACTTGTCAAAAAATACTGGTTTAAAAAAATAAATCCTGAAAGTAAATTGTCCCATTTGAAAGCGATAAGTTAATATAAACAAGATTGTACACCCAAGTCAGGACCTTTACAGTGGAATGACATTAACACTGAAAAAATGACAGTATTATAAGCAGAGTGGTGATTATGTGACTCTTTAACACTAATGTACAGATCCAGACTTGAAAAGTTTAAAACAAAAAAAATTCTGAACTTCTGTCAGCTACCTTATGTGTAACTTTATCCAGGTGCAATGACTTCCTTTGCGGCGGGCTTTGTCAAAATCCGGTGGAACGTGTGGTCTGAGCTGGTCATCGGCATCATCACTTCAGTGCAGGCGGGTCTGCTGCTCCTAATGATCACAACAAAGAACATTTGGGTGTGCTACATCACCTATGTCCTCTTCAGAGGCTTCTACCAGTTCCTGGTGCCTATTGCCACGTGAGTGCCCTCCCCCCACCCCAAATTTTTTTTTAAATTTTCATCACTAAACTTGGAAAACTTGATGTTGAAGCTGCAGCCGTTTTCCTAATGCTTATTTTGAACTGATGCAGCAGTAGGTTTCATTCTATATGAACAGGATCATAGTTTCATTGAAATTCATAGATAAATTACGCACCCTGTAGGTACTGCAGATGCATTTCAGGTGCAGAGTGAAACTGCATTTTCAGAGAAAATTTTGCTGATATCATAAACTGACCGTAACCTCCAACGCACTTAGGCACTTACCTATTCACCTACTGATTTACTAAGTTTTAGTCTGAGTCTTTCAACATTTGGTCTTGTGACTGCAACAGATACAAACTGCTCTGAGGTTATTTTTCGTTGTGCCTTCAGTTTCCAGATAGCCTCATCACTCACCAAGGAGCTCTGTGCGCTGGTGTTTGGCATCAACACCTTCCTGGGGACCATATTGAAGAGCATCATCAGCCTGATCTTTACTGACAAGAGGGGCCTGGCACTGGATGTGCACCTTCAGGTAAAACAGAACTATTTGAGAAGTGTCTCACACAAACAGTGGCAGCATAGAGTTTTGTCCTCAGCTCCTGCTGGATGTAATGTACGTCAGTACACTGAAAGTTGACTAGATCGTTTGACTTAACAAACCCAGGTGTAACAAATAACATTAATTACTGCTGAACCGGGTGCTGTCATTAATGCGATTAGATCCACCTGTGACTTCCTGCTTTGGCGAATCAAAATATATTCCGCAAACAATGTGATTCTTCAGGGAACAATTAAGAAGTGACAGTGCTCTAATTCTGTCAGTGCTTCTGTTAGTGGGCTATATGCAGAAAACAAAAATAACACAAACCCCACCTTTGGGCGTTTCAGATCAACATTTCAGTATGTGTGCATATAAAGAAAACCCAAATTACTTTGTGTTATCTTTTGCTGATTTTCCAGCAGTTTGCCAAAAATTTGAATGACTTTGTATGGAAACTGGAATGACGACAGCACAGAATGTGGTGGGTTCGTGCAGTTAGATGCAGAAAAGATTGTCACAGAAAAATAAGAGCTTTTGTCACTCATTTGACGGTTAGAACAAGGTGATTTCAGTCAGTATTTTAGGGCATTAATTTCCTATCAGTCTGATTGAAGATATATATTTTTTTCTTCCCTTTCACAGTTCCTGGTGTACTTCATTTACTTCACCCTTCTTTCTGTCATCTACTTTGTCTGTGCTGCTGTGGTCATCATCCGTCACTGCAGAAACCAGCCTGGGGCAGCGGCCCAGGACCAGGCCACGCCCACAGAGCTCATTCCGGTGGTGGTAAATTCTGAGGCAGAGCCTTCTTCTAACGGCAAAAGTGCCAAAGCGTAACGTCAGGAAACACATCATCGCCTTAAAATGTTCTCCATCCACTTCTTATGTAGTCCCCAAGTGTTTGTTAATGAGCTCTTCAGATTCAGCAGGATCATTTTAACCTTCTGATGTTCATGGAGACGTTTGTTGGTAGCCTCTGAGCCTTAATTATAGAAGTGCCTCATCTGCTACGTGATGCGCTAGCGCCCCTCATGTCTGACAGGCTGCAGGCGTCCTGTGTCCGACATCTTGGGAGTTTTGCGTTTGTTTTTGATGATCACGTAGTTTTGTTTTTGTTTTTTTTTTAAACCTGACAGAATGCAATTATGCTTTGAATTTAAAAAAAAAACTTTAAGTGAGACTATGCTTCAGTATTGTGGATAATCATCTTACATACAGTGAGGGACCATTAGTGTAATAGCCAATATTTAGGGCCCCCCCCCCTTCTCCAAAGAAGGAGAATTTGGAGCTGCAGCATAGTGAACTGTCGCTTTCTGTGGCATTGGTTTGCCCTTGAAATAAAGGTTCAGAAACACTGTGCAATCATAAACTTTACAATTTGCTGCATTTTCTGGCTCAACAGATGTCATCACAACACTAATTTTACGTCATCAGCACTCCTATTGCACTTAACGTCATTTGTTCAAATCAATCAGTATAATTCCTTTCAGATTTTTTTTCTTTCTTTTTAATCAAATTTTCACATCATACTGTTGTAAAATCTGATTATAAACGATACCACCTATGCCAGCCTTGGTATCATTTTATCATTTCAAGGCTTGAAACTGCAGATTTTATGCAGTTTATGTGACAGGATTTTAATTTTTACATTGTTTTTCCTGTAGCTGTAATTCTGTTGAAGTTGATCTTTGAAGACCAATTGTAGTGTAGAAGAAGCAGCACTATGGTATTTGAAACTATTCTTATTTGATAGATTGAAAAAGGCTAAAAGATGTGAATTTATATTAAAAAAAATCATGTTTACCAATATCATGTCACAGAGGTAGGCTTATTTGACTACTACTAAACATCACTGAATTTTGTTATTAACCTTGTGATATTTCTGTTTTTATCTAAATTTCAGCAGAATCTCAGTCAATGGTATGCCTGCTAGTTCTCTGCCTGTTGCATGTGTGTTTGTGTGAGTGCCATTTTGGCAAACAATCAACCACCAACAAGGGCTCCAGCTCCTACAGCCAGGTTGTCTTCACGTTGGGTCAGAGCCCATCTACTTCTACATCCATCACAACTGCAGGAAGCACCTGGTCTCAGTGCCTGTAGGAAAAAAAATTTGAACACAGTGATACTTGATACAACAGGTACTAAAGTCCATGGTCATAGGCTCTAATGACTGTCTATAGACAAGTCAAGAGATATAGAAGTATTTCTTACATTAGACAGGACAGTAGCCTTTTTTACATGTTGAATAAGTTTTGAGTTTTACATTCAGAATGTATAGATTTTTTTTTTTTTTTGATTTTAAATAGTTTGAGAAATGATGTAACTGTGAACCTGTCTAAATGCTGTCTAAAGGAAAACTGATGTTAATCAGATGTTTATTTTGTATTGACATATAAATTACCTTTGGTGGTTTTAAAAGCTTCTTGATCATGTCTTTTTTTTCGGGGGGGGGGGCATTAGTAAACTATTCAGTATTCTACAATAATCCTATTTTGACTCCTCAGTTTTCTTGTGACCTCCAGAGCTCTAGATTGGGAACCACTGCATGAACTTGAAAGGTGAAGGTGGCGTTTTTCCCTTGACACAGAGTTGTGTTGTGATAAATTGATTTCAATTACTTTTGCTGCTGAAATCCCTGTAACTAAATTTTATGAAATTACTTTTTTAAGAGATATGAGGTACAGTTCTGTTCAGAACAGAATTATACAAGAAGACATTGTATTATCCATGTTAATAGTGTTTGATGTAGACTGGATTGTAGATGAAGCATGTCCATGTGAGCTGTTTGGTCAGCTGCAGTCACCACTTCCAGCATGAAGAACCAGAGCTCTCAGATTCTTATTTATTTTTCCTGCATTTCTTGGTAGGTGTTCAGTTGTTTTTTTGTTTTTTTTTTTCCTTCTTGACTGTTTCTACAGCTGAGCAAAGTCAAGAGACAATGACAGCTTGTTTGTTTTTTTTGCATAGAAAAGCATTCAGAAAACAAAAATTAAAATCATCCACTGATTTTATGTGCACAAGAGAAATTTGAAAGTACCAAAGTTCTTGTTTGCATTTGTAAAGAACTTGTTCTGTAGTTATGTAGCCTCTACCTCCCTGTTGGCAATAAAATGTGCTATTTAATCTGCAGATATGGTAATCAAAATAGTGTAGGAATAATAAAATACAACAGTGCCATTAAAAGTTCTGATACACAAAACACGAATCTAGTAGTTAATATATTTGGTTATCATGCAACCAAAATTTTTCTGCAATGCATTTTGGCAAACCACATTTATCGATAGAAAAACACTGTTGGCTGCTTTTTCCTGCAGGCTACTTTTGAACAAACCAAACCCTGAACACATGTTCACTGAAATGTGTCGACTTTGCTGCCCTCAAGTGGTTCAACTTTGGACCATCTGTTTTCAGTTGGTCAGCTACGTCATAAAAATCTCATTTATTCCTGTATTTTAAAGGTGGGGGGGGTGGGGCCTGGAGATATGCACATTAAAAACATGTCAAAAGAAAATGAGGTGTAGATTTACAAAGCAGAAGCAGCTGGAGTTCAGGGTTGATATTCTGTTGGTTTTTACTGAATATAGGCCTTATAAAACATGTACACATTCACATAGCCTCTATTTTCTCACATTGCAACAAACCACAACAAATGATAAATTACAGGATATGAATACCTCAGTGCCTTCTCTCTATAAAATGAGTGTCTAGAACTTTCCACACTTTAAATATGTCAGTGCCATAGTTCATACTTGCTCCCATTTTATTAATCCTTTGGCGGTTTAAAGGAGTTTCATAATTCTTGGAAAAAATCTGAAACTCATTAGTTTGTATTTAATAACATGGATTTCTGTAACCAAATGACTAACACTCCCACCAGCTGCATTCAAGTGTAACTTTAGACTCTTTTTAGAAGAAGAAAAAAAAAATTGCAAAACAAATCCATAATCCATTGTCAATACCCGCCTATTTCATGCACACACATTGTGTTTGAAAGCTGCAAAACTAAACATTTTAAAATTTGTCCATTATTAAAAGCTAAACATAGATGTAACATTTCATAAAAGGACAGTGTTAAAGAAGATCAGTGTTCGGGGAAGTGAAAATAAACAGGAAAAAAAAAAAATCGAAATAAAAGTAAAAATAATTGACTTTGTCTGAGCTTAAATGTCACATATTTTGCCAGTTTGCATATTTGGCGCGCAGACACACACACACACACACACGTAGAAGCCATTGCTGAGGAATCAGTGGCAGTGTACCGCACAAAGCCTGGATTGTTGGCTGAGCCGTCGGCCCCAAACAAGACAATGGCGCCCCCCTCGTCAGTCCAGTTCCTGCCCACACAGTCCAAGCTGCACGCCACCGCCGTGAGGCTGCATGAATCCACACCGGGCCTCAAATCATCCTCGGCCGCTGATTTAATGAGCTCGACGTACCAGTTGGTGTCAGATATGCTGTCCTTCACAGGAAAGGGCAACTTAACTGGGCTTCCTGGTATTGTCCGAAGTTTCTCTGCCTCTCTTGAAAATCTGCTAACAAAACCTTAGGAAGAACTGAGATCTACTAAAGTCTAAAAGCTTCTCCCTGTGACAGTGCTTTTTATCAACATCTGGGCAATTTGTTTTTAACTTTTATTTCCCTTCTTAATGTCTTTTAAAAGCCTTTTTAATACATGTGACTTAAAGTAGGTGATGGCCGAGTAAACCAATGTATTCTGTTTAGTATAAGCAGCAAAAAAAGAAAGAAAAAAAAAGTCTTTTCAGTTAATTTAGTGTGTTCATCATCAGTGTTTTCATCTGTTAATTTAGTGTGTTCACAGCAGCATGTTATGTAAAATGGGAGCAAGGCAAAGTCTTGAACATGCCTTCATACTAATTCTCTAATTTTTGGGGCTTTAAAAGCTGTTGCAACTTTTAATGAATTTTCAGTAATATGTGTAATGTAAACACAGCACAGACGTACACTGAAAAAAAAAAAATACAGGAAAAAATGTTCTGCAGTATGACAGTCTGACCTTGGTGCGGTTTTACCGTTTTTCCAGTAAATTTTCACGTGCTCTTCTGCATTTCCTACAACATTTCTGCTTCATTCTGGATCGTCTCGTTTTCATCTTCGTTTTCACATCTGACGGGTCCTGACATGGCGTCGTCTATGTCATCGCCGTTTCCTCTGCCAAATGAAAGAAGAAGGGTCAGACACTGCTGCAAAAAATTGAACACCTGTATTATTACTATACAAATATATACCTAGATCTATCTATATAGATATATATAGATATATATCAATTGGATGAAAACTATTGAAAGCAAATTATTAAATTTAATAACTTTTAGCAAAAGGCTGTTTTTTTTTTTTCTATCTTACCATCTCCTTGTCTCAACTCCTGACGAGCAGTGGTGCCATTAGATTCAGGGGCGTCTCTTGCTGGATTAATTATATTGACATATAGATTTTAGAAAAAATTTAATCACGGAAAAACATTGGATGAAAATAAAGAAAATGTGCTGTGGCTTTAACTTACGTAGCCTCTCAGGCTTCCTCCAGAAGTCTGTAATATTAGACGGAAGGAAGAGCGATAAATGAGGAGACAACAAAGAACCCTACTGCCACATCTGACTGTTAAGGTCCTGGCTATTTCTCTATCAGCAACACTCTGAATTTCAAGACATAAAAGGATGTGAGGGTATAATTCTTTTGAGTTACTGACCTGCTTCCCAAGGCATCGATCCTGCGGGCAGAGAATTAAAGATTTGACAGAAACCCTTGATTATCAGACAAATATCCTTCATGTTTCCAGCATTAATGTGGTGTATGTCAGACTAATGGTTCAGGCGGTTCCTCTATTAACTGTTAATTAGCCCACAACAATACAATGATCTCAAACTTCCACTTTTCTGCATCAGAATTCTTAAAGATGTATTTTTTTAACACTTTTTAAAGAAGCTCTCTTACCTTTTTGGAAGAACCACATCCCTACAAGAAATCAACAGTGTGATTAAAATCTCAGACCGAACTCACCATTATCAGTCCTAAACAAATCCGAATCCTGTAAATTAAAAGAAAAAACGCATACCTGCTCTCCATCTATGGAAAAGAGCCAGTAGCACCACAGTTGTCAGCAGACAGATGAAGACGGTGAGTCCTGTGTTAATTTTCAGATTCCCTTTCCTTGCTGTAAAGTGACAACAGCAGCAACAAGTAGCCTTTAAAAGAAACACTCTCCTGTTGGTTTTCACTCACACCTTAAGCTCCTATTAAGGTTAGAGAAGTAAAGTTCATGAAATACTGCGATTCCTTTTGATTTTTCAAGGATAGGACAGAAAGTATCCATAATGATAACTCACGAGGAGCTGTAGTGAAAGGGTTGGGGATGGGTTTGCTGATCTCCTTACTGACTGGGTTACCCAGCTCACATCTGAACATCTTGTTGCTTAAACCGCTTTCCTATGAGTTGAGTGAAAAAGGAAGTTATTATGAATTAAATACAAAGAGTTTATACAAAAATTTATTTTTAAAAAATTACTTCTGTGAGCCTTTGCCTACAACATGTTCAGGTTTCCAAACAACCAATTCAGTAGAAAGAAATTCGAGCAACTTTTTGTTGAAAAAAATGAGCCTTGACAACATGTTGAACTAAACGACAGAGAAAACCTCCAACTCCTTGAAAATCCCTGTCTTTTGTAATCCTCAGCAAATTCCTTAATCTCCCAGCAGCTGGCCGATTAGAAAAGAAAATTTGGTCTATTAACCAACAGGAAATAGTGAAATAGTCATTCACGATTTTCCCAAGATGATGTCAACAAATTGCTTTTTAGTCCAACTGGGAGTAAAAAAAAACAAACCCAAAATGTTTTGCTCAAACCACCAAACTACTGGAAATTGACATAATTAATAAATTATGAAAATAGCTATGCAAGTCATTTTTCCATCAAGGGACAAATCGATCAAATGACTCGATGTTTCAGGTCTTCCTGAAAACACAGACAAAACTCCTCATATCATATAAACAATACCTTTTCAACACGGTGCTCCTTAGATGAAGTTGGCAACTCTCTGTCATCTAACTTCCACTTGTAGTTGACTGGCTCAGCACCTGTGGTGTTGCCCTCACAGGTCAAATTACAGCTTTTCTCATCATCACAGGATATATTAACAGTGGGTACAGGGACAGGCACTGTGGATGGAGGGGGGGGGCAACAGAAAAAACCCAAGGTGATGCTCAATATTATTTTCATTCACTTCCCAAAATTGAATTCAGTGAAATGCAAAATCTCCATGTTGCTCAACTTGATAAAAATTACAAAACAATGTGCAATTTATCCACTTACAGATGACTATAAGACGAATTGAAGCAGCCATGGCGTTGTTGATTTCTGCCTTGTACACTGCACTGTCATCTCGAGTCAGTCCTTTGATTGTCATTTCTCCATTCGAGACGTTAAGTTTACCACGCTCTTCAAACAGACAGACAGTGTTAGCCTCTCACTTAGAAGTCTCATAAAATCATTTTTAAAAATGCAACTACTGTACAATTGAGCTTTAACCCTTGGGAGGAAAAAAAAAAAAAGGAGCAGAGATGCCAAAGAGTTCAACTGAAGTCAGGTCAGTATACCGTTGAAATGACGATTGTAAGTAACCTCCGTGTCAGAGTCCTCCCACTGGATGGCAATGTTATAGCCATCTCTCCACTTGATGCTGGTGATGGGGCCAGTCACCGAGCTGGAGTTAGGTTTGAAGACAACTTCGTCGCCCTCCTTCTTGTAAATCTCTGCAAAGACCAAAAAAGAAGCACACTGTCCCATCTTCCTTGTCTAAACATTCTTTAAATAGCTTTTTATTACTTTTATTTAATTATGGACTGATTTTTATATTTGTGTATATTCAATATCTTTGGGTTCCTTTGGGTTTTCGTCTTCCCTGGATTTGTTTATAGATATTAAGTTGATGGTCTTGACCTCGTCATTTTTGAAGGAATCTGGGGGTTTTAGGATGGTGGGTTTTTCATAGGCCAATTTCAGTAGTTTCAAGCTATACTTTGACCATAATGAGGAAGTTAACCCCCTTTTCCATGTTCCCCGGATCTCATAATGAAAGAAAAAGAAACATACATGTTTGTTATTCATCATCATGGTCTCTGTTTGGGAAGACAGAGGCAGATATATATTCTCCCGGTTAGTTCTCAGGCCAGTTCTGCTCCGGTTCCCGTCCCGCCGGCGCACCGCATTGTGTCGCAGTTATGAGATAAGGATTTCGTTATCACTAAAGTTTTCTCGTTACCGTGAGACGAAAAACAAACAAACCTTCATGTACTATTCATGTATTATTCACAGTAGAAATTACGTGCCTGGACCAAACTTGGTTAATACAATCTGTGCATGCAAGTTTGCACTGGGTGGGGCCATGGATTTGGAAAGTGAAAATACTGCGGCCGGACCGGCGAGATGCACCGATGCAAACAAACAAAATGTGCATTTTAACGTATTAAAACGATGCAGCGAGCCACGAGTTGGCAGCGATTGACTTACCGAGCTGCGCGGACACGACGGCCAGGAAAACACACGACCAAGCGGCCAAGTTCGTCGGGGGCACCGCCGACAACATCTTCCTCTCACCCTCCGGCGGTTACAGAGTCAGGTACGGGGGCGTCGGTCCGAGCTGCTCCCGGCGCCGAGGCCGGAGGAACATGTCAGGTTAAGTTGATTAAAAGCTAAAATCATTAGAGCTTCAGTGCGCTAGATTAAACGTCCGCTAATTGGCGACGAGGCGGGGGCGGGCGGGCGGGCGGGCGGGTCGGTCGGAGCTCCGAGTGGAAACCGAGCGCCCCCCCCCTCCCCTCCCCTCTTCAACGTGCTACCTGTCTCCGCCTCCGCGTTAAAGATGATATACATAAATACACATGTAACCCAGGTAACCCCTCTGAGGTTAGGGCTTCTTACAAATAAATAATAATAATAATAAAATATATATTTATACATATATATATATGTTTACATATGATTTCATAAATGCACATCTATCTAACACGGCACGTTTCCACCTCCCTGTGTACAAAGGTTGTTACTGCAGCCAGAGAACTTCATAGCCCTCAACCTCTTTGCACTTTGATATGAGGTAAAAATGAACAACTTTCACCCAGTAAAGTAAGTAAAACATCCTTAGGCACGATGAATATACTTCCCCTCTGAAGCTTAACTATTTATTTGATTATTTAGTTTGTAGGATGACGAATTTTTTTCAAAACCTCAGGATTTATTGTAAGCGAAACAACAGAACAATGATAAAAGTTTCAACTGTAAATTGCTTATTGCTGTGCAATATTAAATTAAATTAAATTAAATTATTAATTGTGAGAGAAACAAAGGTAGCAAAAGGATTTATAAACAATACAGTAAACATAAACGGTGGCAACAGCAGTGCTAAACTCCCAGGTGTGAGGCCAGAGCTTCTTTGTTTTTGTTATAGAATAAAAAAAAAAAGGGTGGACGTGTCATCTCGCAGGATCATTCAACCTTGGGTTCCTCCATTCAGGGCGTGGTCAGAGGCTCCAGGTGCAGCCACAGGCCTCCTTCAGCGCGCAGGACGAGCTGGGGGAGACGGCGGACGCCTCCAGAGCTGGTCCCCAGGTCAGGGTTGGCCCCAGGGGTCAGGCGGAACCTGAGGAGGGTCAACGCCACGACCACTCGAAGCTCTGCCAGGGCGAATTTCTGCCCGATACAGTTCCTGCGAAGGCACACAGACTCCTTTCCTTATCAGCGCATTCTCAGTCACGTTGGATCTTACTTAGCTTGGTCTTAAATGTTAAGTGAGGACACTGTACCTGGGGCCTGAGGAAAAGGGGATAAAGGCGTGTGAAGACCGGGTCTCTGGGTTGGTTTGGTCAAAACGCAAAGGATTAAACTCCTGGCAGAGAATAATTCGTACAGGTTAAACAAAGACAGAGCTGTATGACGGAGAAATTAAAATTCATTATTTTATATTAATATTTTCAAGTTATGTTTTATTAATTTCTCACATGTGGGTCTGTCCAGACAGTAGGGTTGTGGTGTGTTCCATAAATACTGACCAAACAAATGGCCCCTGGGGAGGGTTTAAGCGAAAAGGTAGTATTTTAGGTTGAGTGTCTGTATTCACAACCTAACAAATTACCTTGAACATGCATTTTTCCTTTCCATTTGAGGTTTGTGTACTGTAACACCTTCTCCAAAAAAAACCTCAAAAACATTCTTTTGGAAATAAAGCATTTTTTATGTGGTTTGCAGTGGGTTTCTGACATCAAGAGCCGAGAGGAGGCTCAGCCTTCTAAAGCTCTAAAAAAAGTCTTCTCCCTCTTACCCTTTGGCACTGTACGATTCCCTGGCAACACCATGTCCTGGGTGTATCTCCTGGTTACGGCCTGCACAGGAGAGTGGAGTCTGAGGCTTTCTCTGATGCACATGGTGGTGAAGGTAAGGTTGGATAGATCCTCCCTTTAGGCAAAGAGATAAGTAAATGCATGTACATACAGCACATATTCATATGTAACTACTCCTCATTTCTGCCTTATATAAAGAGAATTTCAACTGCACTTTATGCTGCTGAATTTAACATTTCTTTTCTCCTCCTGTTAAAAGACAAGGAAAATTAATATCAAATGTCTAGTGATGCTGGTTGTGTGTGTGTGTGTGTGTGTGTTTGTGTGTGTGTGTGTGTGTGTGTGTGTGTGTGTGTGTTTGTGTGTGTGCGCTCTCTGACCACTCTATTTCCTGTCCATCTCGTCCTTGCATCAGATCGATCACCTCCTCCCTGCATTTTTCCTGATAGTGGGTGTGGCAGGCCAAGTTATACAGCGTCCAGCAAATTGCACTGGCTGTTGTGTCATGGCCTTTGGATAAAAAGTAGAAGGATTTAAATCTATGTATAAAGTATCAAGTCAAATCGGCATTTTATGACTATATTTTCTTACTGTATGTGAACATTTTAGACTAAAGCAAAAACTGTAAGTTGCAGCTTAAAAGCTAGACTATGTAACTTTTGAGGGAAGTGAAAACACATTCTTTTTATTTATTTGTCGATGAAAAGTTGAATTAACACACAGAAAAAAACACACCCACGGCCAATTCAATGCACTCTGGGGTTATTTTGCTACTGCTTAACCTGGTCTGTTGTGACCAGTAGCTTCAAGTGACCACTGATAATAAAATTAAGTTTAATATCGCTGTGTAACTGTAGTCGACACCTGTGAACACAAAGGACGCTGTTTGGCAAAAGCCATATAGTCTTGCTTCATACTGTCTCACCTGCAAACATGAAGGTGTTGGCCTCTGCCTGTATCTCCTCATCTGTCAGGCCTTTTCCATCCACGTCCTGCAACACACACACACACACACACACGCACACACACACACACACACACACACACACACACACACACACACACACACACACACACAATTTCTAACACAATGCTTATTGGTAAAAGAAAAGCTCATTACAGACCTAGATCTTTTACAGTAATTCACAATGTCCCTCTATCTCACTTTTTGTCTCTATCCATCTCTATTTTTCATTAATTTGTGCATCTGTCTTCTTCTGTCTTACTGTTGACAGCAGTAGTATGTCCACGAAATCTTTCTTCCTCTGTCCTGCCATGGGCAGATCTGTGTCCACTCCCCCCTGTTGGTTAATGAGGGCACGGCGCTTCTGAACTACTTCCCTGGTGAAACTGCAAACACCAAGATTTACCCCAAATAGTGAATATTCTAGAATAAAACACACATCATTACAGTACTTGATAGAGCATGATACAACTGTACACTATACTATAAATAGTATGGCATACAAAAAAGCCAATAGTAAGTAATGGATGTTACAATAACAGCCTGGTTTCCATAATTTCGCAATAGAGTGTCATTAGAACTGAAGAATCTCACATTGTTTCTATAACACTGTTTCATTTAGGTCTGAGGGTAAAATTTGTTCATGAACTGTACCCGTGCACAACACTCAAGGCCTTTTTGAATTGTTTTCCTTGCTGGGTTTTCCAGTAGATCCAGTCCCAGTGGTGCAGCATCTTCAGGCGACGATCTATTATCAGGTCACTGAGCTCCACTATGGCTGACACATAGTCATTGGTAGACCTGGACAGAGAGAATTTTTTTTTTTTAATGGTGAGGAACCACTCAAGCTGGGAATCTATGTGTGGGAAATGGTGAAATGGGTTTCCTCACTCCTGACAGTTGCTGTTGCAGCTAAAGGCACATTTAAGTAAACTGTCCAGTGTCATCAGCGTGACATGATCAAACATCTCTACGTTGGTCCTGCCCTCTGCCACCAAGTTGTCCCATTTATTCTGAAAGACACAGAAACATGATGACAGAGCTCTGATTTGCCAATTTCTGCATGAAATCCAATAATATTTTTTTCTGCAGGTTGGAAGACCATCGTTCAATCTACCATTATTTTTCTACTGGAAAAGCAGGGAAACTACCATTGCTCTGGTCCCTTTCAATTAAATTTGACCTGCAATATCCTGAGACAGCAGCATAAATTCACCAGTGCAAACATAGACACATTTGTATGCAGTTTTTTTTTTGTTGTTGCAGACACTAAAGGCCATGCACACATTTCATGGATGTATAAAATTATTATTGACCATACAACAGAAAGTACCTATAATTGAATCTGTCGCTCATATATACATGACCACAGTTGTGTGTATTCTGCAGCTGTGTGTATGTGTGTGTGTGTGTGTGTTTGTCTTACGTGCATGGTGTTAGTTGAGGTGTTGAATTTAGCAACATAGTCCTTCAGAATATCAAAATGAAAAGCTGGGGTCAGCAGTCGCCTCCTGCGAGACCACGCCTCTCCGTTGCTTAGCAACAGGCTCTGTCCTGGGACATAAGAGAGACATGGCGTTGGACATGAGGATGACAGAGTTATAATCAGTACTTGAATAGCCAGTAGTTACACAGTGCAAAGGAGAATCACCATCATTTACTTTTTTACTATTAGTTTTTTTTATCTTTAGAGTCTTATTTAATTATGTGAGATGTGATTTTTGTCAAATAAAAAAACAAAACTGTAATACTCTATACTGAATATCCACAAAGGAACAGAGAAGTCATTTTTTTCAGTTTGGTTCCTGTAGACGTTGAAACCACTCAACAACTTAAAACTGATCTATGAAAAACCCCTTAAACTAGACGTACATCAGAGCTACATGTGCTACTTGACTCACCAAGCCACGGTCGCAGATGGCCATAGATAAGCTCGTCTTTCACGGTGATGCTTCCTTGGAGCAACAAAGGGGTGAGGATGTGATGGAAGGAGGAAAGGACATTAAGAGTTAAATGAAGCATTTGGAAATGTAGTTTTACTATTTAAGTTGATCCAATAACATCTCTCCCGGGGTGAAAAAGGAGCTATACATCACATTTCGTTTTATCGATATGATGTGTAACCCTACCAGGGGCCATTAGTAGAGGTTTGACATAGTCGGGGTGGAAGACTCTGACCAGGTGATAGAAAGGACCGAGGAACCAGCAGCAGGAGTGTTTGTACGTCTTCACCAGGTCGTCCACCTGGAGGAGACCTTCCTCTGTGCTCTGCATCTGTGGCTCAGAAAAAAATATCATTGTTTTTTTTATTCTGAAACAAAAAAATTACACTAAGTTATGTGATTTTAGTTTTTAAAAATTCTGAATAACGTCCTTTAAAGTTGGAAACTTGAAAGTCAAAAGCGTCTTTTTGTAAATTAAAAGGTGAGTAAGGTAAGTTTTAGGTAGGTTTAAACGTCACTGCTTTGCTGTTCTCTCATATAGGAAATTAAAGAGAGAACATTTTGCAACAGAAGGTACTTCCTATATGACATTTTGAAAGCTACAGTGATATTTCCTTATGTGTCCTTTCACAATAATGACAATGCCGGAAACATTCAAAAGTCATAAATAAGGCAAATGTTACCAGAAAAATTTAGTCTTTTATGCATGTTATTGTGTGTGCACATGTGTGTGCATGTTTGTGTGTGTGTGTGTGTGAGTGTGTGTGTGTGCATGTGCGTGCGTGTGTGTGTGTGTGTGCGTGTTGGGGGCCTACCTGGCCCAGGTGGCCTTTCAGCCAAGAGCCTGCGTGTGGCTTGCTGAAGCAAGACAGCCTGTGCGTATACCAGGCGTGACGCACCAACAGCCTCGCCACCCAGACTGCAACAAAAGCAACCAGCCCGGTACCGACCGCATACAGGATCTGACAGAGGCCGGCCCAGCTGAGGACCTGAGAGGGGACACCCTGGAGGAGAGACATCCTGCCGCTGGAGGAGAGACAGAGTGAGCGGCGTCCAGAGGTCCGGCTTTACTTGATGCTTCTCCTGCTCTGATTGCGGCTGGGTTCACAATGAGAAGTTGCTGTTGATGTTGAAACGTGCACGAACCAAACTGTTCCCACCCCTGCTGGGACTGTTTCAACTGCAACGACTGCTGCTGTGAGCATCAGGAGAAGGGGTGGAGGTACGAGCCGTCTCCTCCGCTCCTTCGGTTGGAAACGGAGGCTTATCACACATACGGGCTTTAAAAACAACCAACATCTGTCCCTTGCATTAACACATATTAAGGGGAGTAAAAGGAAGTAGAGGGGAAAAGTACAACACTCTGACTCCTCTGAAGCAGCAGCAGCGCCCCCCGGCGGCGGAGAGGAGGTAAAAGCTTACAGCACCTGGTATTCCCAGGCGGTCTCCCATCCAAGTACTGACCAGGCCCGACCCTGCTTAGCTTCCGAGATCGGACGAGATCGGGCGTGTTCAGGGTGGTATGGCCGTAAGCCACAGCACAGCCCGCCCAGGCCCTACTTATACCTGTCCGCCGTCAGTCTCCAGCTCCCTTTACATTCACGTCCATACACAGATCAGAGTCTTTGTCAAACGTCTGTGCAAGAGGCTCTGAATGAACGATGAAGACTGTTACGGCACTGAAAGGAACTAAGTCCATTTACTCCAGCGGCATAATGAAGTACTCACTGAGGTACTTGTATTCGGCTGCAGTATTTAGCTCCTGTGCTACTTTAAAGCGGAGTGTGTATGGTTCATTCAGAGCGTGTTTCGCAGACGTTTTAGAAAGAGGCGGATGTTTGCAGGGACAGAAAGATAAAAAGATGTGGAGGCTGGTGACGGCGGACAGGTATAAGTAGGGCCTGGGCGGGCTGTGCTGTGGCTTACGGCCATACCACCCTGAACACGCCCGATCTCGTCCGATCTCGGAAGCTAAGCAGGGTCGGGCCTGGTCAGTACTTGGATGGGAGACCGCCTGGGAATACCAGGTGCTGTAAGCTTTTACCTCCTCCGCCGCCGGGGGGCGCTGCTGCTGCTCCTCCTCTTCCTCTTCTTCCTCCTCCTCCATCCAAGCACTGACCAGATTTTTACCGTGATCATACATATCCACCGCAAACCTTTTAACAGAGTAGATGTCATTTCTTATATTCTGGTGCCTTTCAACAGGTGCTTTGATTCTCTGTTGTTCTAGATCATGAGGCCGTGGTGTAACATGAACGTATTCTAATTTCACATTTTCTTACCTCATGCTTTCATGACTTTTTTTTTTATTTATGTGTAAATATTTTCATTCAGAATGCTGCAGCGAGAATATTGACAGGAACCAGAAAAAGAAACCATATCTCTCCTTTGTTAACTTCTCTGCCCTGGCCCCCTGTGAAATCCAAAATACAATTTAAAAATCTTAATCTACGAAGCCCTTAAAGGCAAAGCACCATCCTGTCTGAAAGTGCTCATAGTACCTTAATTCCCCCATAGAACAATTCCCTCCCAGAGTGCAAACCTACTTGTGGTTCCTAGAGTCTCCACATGTAGAATGGGAAGCAGAGGCTTCAGTTATCAGGCTCCTCTGCTGTGGTAACCATCTTCCAGTTTGGGTCCAGGAGGCAGACGCCCTCTCCACATTTAAGAACAGGCTTAAAATCCTCCTTTTTGATATAGCTTATGCTTAGGGACGGCTCAAGCTGAGCCTGAGCCATCCCCTCACTATGCTGCTATAGGTCTAGACTACCGGGGGACTTTATGATGCAGTTGCCCTCTTCTCTTCTTCTTCTTCTCCTCTCTTTCTGCAGGTTTTTCTGCCTCTGATGCTGAATATTAAGGAACTACATTGTCTTAGAGCCTTTTTAAACTTACCCATTATCCATCTAGGAGAGAAATCCCATGAGAAATACCTAGTCTATCAATGATGAATGCACCTAGCAGATTTTCTGTGACAATTCTGCCCAGTGGAAAAAAATCTTATGCTGAGCCTTGTGAAGTTGTGTGAACATGCTGTCAATGAAGGACTAACGAAAATGTGCATTAATTCATGTGACTTTATTCTTTTAATTACATTATATGCTATGAGACATCTTCAAGTGCAGTGTAGTTTAGGCACAACATTCAGGTTTAACAGGTTCTTCAAAATCACCAAAAAAAAAATGTAACCACAGCATCAACTGCTGCAGTGGAATGAATAAGTTGTTCCTGTTTAAACTATTGAGATGTTAACAAAAACAAGGTGATTTACTACAAACACTCAGGGTCTTTCCTCTGCTTTTTTAGGCAAGAAGGCAGACAGAACGACAGCCTGTTTCTCCTAACAGCAGACTGGTCTGGTACAGCCTTGAGTCGACTACACCGGTCTGTGCCAGGGCTCAGACTACCCTGGACCGGCCTAGTATAGCCTGGCCCACTCGTGACAAAGAGAGGCATCGGGTCAGAACCATCAACGCTCCACACAGGAGAGGAGGTGGCCGTGGTATCTGCCGGGCATCCACAGTCCTGGGCTGATTTCTGCTCCTGCGTCACATCGTCAAACGGTGGAGTGGAGCAGCTGGCGCTCGTCTGTGATTGGCTAGCCGCCAGCCAGTTTTGCCGACTATGCTCATTGGTCTGATGATTTGATGGATGCGGAGGAGAGTAGTTGTAGGAGGTGGAGCTAAGGAGGACAGTAATAGCATTTTTCAAGTTATAGTCCAAAAAAAAAAAAAAAATGCAGAAAGGGTGGCTAGACACCTTTGTACCTGCAATATTACAGCATGTTGCATCATGCAAATAATGCACCAGCAAGTCAGGCAACAAACAGATTTAATCAGCAACAAAAATCTCATAAGTCCTAAGTTCAAAATTCCAGTCGGCAGCGAACATCAGTTTCGATAGAGATCTAACAACCACCACATCAATACGTATATGTGCCTGCAAAAAAGGGCAGTTGTGTCACCATCTGAATCCCTGGTGCATCAGTCACAAACATTGCATGATAATGTAATTTGGATATCAATGAGGATACATGACAAAAGGTGGAAAAGAAGAGTGGTCACAAATGCTCCCTTGCCAAATGCCCAACAGAATATTTTTTAAATTTTACTTTATTTTCACTTTACTAATAAATGTAATGGTATGCGTTTTTATTGTATTGTACCAAGTGCACTGGACAATTATACGAATTCTCATAAAATCGAGTATTCAAATAAGTTTGATCTCAGTTTTTCTCTTTTTTTTTGTTGAAAGAGACAAAATGTTTTTAATACTCAGACACCAGTTCTTTCCTGTCCCTTGTACGTTACCATCAATAACAGTAAACCCTTCCTGGAGCTTTTTTTTTTTTACATTAAAAGCTTAGCTATAAAAGAGAAAATAGTTTTTCTAATGTAAAATTCTAAAGGAAGTGCGAGATTCAGCAGCATTTGGGGAAAATGAGTGGGACATCAGACAGATGAAGTGCTGCGGAAATGAACACTAAACTGGATTTATCAAAATAACTGGTGAGCATGGAAGTTTTTATTTTTTGTTAAGTAAGAATCAGGGGAAATTGGAAATAAAGGCCTTAAATAGAGGCTTTTCCCAAATAAAGCCCTGTTTCTCCCTGCCACTGAGGTAAATAAAGCCCCCAACCATTTAATGACAACTTCGAGTGAATTTGTCTGGGTTAAAGTTACCTGTGGAACGAAGACTTAAGTATAGAGGATGGGGAAGGGTAGGGAGGCCAGTGGTGTTTATTTGGGCTCGCCATGGTCACATAGTCATCCTGAGGCAACAGAGACGAACTGTGGCTGACCTGTGGGGACATCATCATGTATCCCAGTCGTTCTGCTTCCTCTTCCGCTTCTTCCTCCTCCTCCTCCTCCTCCTCCTCTCCCAGCTCCCAGCCCTTCATCCTGTGGGCTGCAACACTGCAGGGCTCTATCTTCATTTTCATGTAGCTACCAGTCTCAGGCATGCAGCTCTGCTGGGATCTGAAAGGGCTGAGATGTGGGCTGGTGCTGAGAATAGATTCAGGCTCTGGTTTGTCGGGCTCGTGGGGCTCCAGGTAACACTGTGCTGGACTAGTCTGGATGTCAGTGGGCAGTGCCAGGTGAGAACTAAGCCGTCTCACATTACCCAGCTTGTCTCTGTATTTGGGTCTGCTGCGTTTAGAGATCAGATGTGCCTGAGGCCGACTGTGGTTAGAGGTTGGTGACTGGCTGAAGTCAGGAAGAGCTCGTAGCGACTGTACCGTCTCCCGAACCGCCTCATGGATGTGCTGGGCAATTCCTGGGTTTCCTGCAAAGACATAAATATGGAGGGGTCAAAGTCCAGTGATAGGGCAGTACTAAGATCAACACAGCCTTTATTCTTAATTACCTTGGTCTCTTGCTTCCATCCAGATCTCTCCAGGGCCGTCAGGTGCCGACCTGCCGAGCTCCAAGAAGAACGAGCCATCCAAGTGGCCGAAGCGCCGGACGCTCAGCAAAGGTATCGTAACCGACGGCAAATGGCTGCACGCGCCCACTCTGACCAAGATGAGTGAGGTGGCTGTGAGGCAGAGGTGGGTCTCTCCCGCGAGGGACTTGGACCGGCCCAGACATCTGGGCTTCACCGTGACGGGCCAGACCTTAGACGAAGGTGGAGGGGGCAGGAGTCAGGTGATTTATTTCCAATCAAGAGCTGGTACTTGCAAAGGTCTTTTTTTTTTTTTCTTTAAACTGTAATTATTTTATACAGGACATATGCTGTTTGAGAGTGGTTGGCTTTGTAAACACTGCCTGGAAGTTTAAGTTGAGGTGTAATATATAGATGAGCAAATGAGCTCAGAAGCAGAAGAGTGACAGTGAAATCTACACAATACGGCCAATTTTCCCCAAAGTACCTTAGATTTCTTTTTTACTTTTTGGGATTTTGGTGGTATTTAAAAATGCCATCACCTTTTTGAATACAAAGGTAATATCAACAAGTTAGTCTCAGTCAACATATCACTTTACCGATTTGACCTTATTTCTAATCGAGATGTCACGACTACGGAACTTTCGCATTGTCTGCAAAAATGTCATCACGTTGCATAGCTTACAATGTCATGAAAAAGGTCTTGAAAAAGGTCTTGAAAAACAGATGAACCTTTCTGAACTCACAATTTCCAATCAAACAACAGAAATCACATTAAAAAACTTAAAAAAAAAAGTATATAAACTTTTGCCGGGACAAGAAACTTTCAAAATTCAATTCTGATCCATTTTTATTAGTTTTATATGAACTGAATGTATCAAAAAGACAAAAAAAGAAAAAAACTAAAATCTGGTCTAACCTCTTTGAAGAAAGGAGCAGGGGGCAGAGTGCAATACCCATCATCTTCCTCATCGAAACCTTCTCCATGCTCCTCATCCTTTCGCTCTTCCTCCATCAGTTTCTTAATGGCCTGATACCACTCCTCTTGTTCCTGTTGGTCCCCCATCACCAGCACCATGGTCTGATTCCTGCCATACAATGCCACCGTGTGCCCTTTCCTGGAACTTCCAGTCCGGCTCACACCAAGACAGCACCTCAGGTAAATCACCCTGGAGGGCAGGAATTAAAAAGGAGTTCATTTCAGGCAGTGGTCTTTCAAAAAGAAATCTAAATTATTAACATTTTGATGATGGCATGAGTTACTGTGATGTCCCATTTAAACCTTTAATTAGTTAAATGTTTTACTTTTACCAACCCTTGCTTGTTCGCACCAAACGGCACATCTTTACCAGCATACTTCTCCATCGCTGTGAACTTCTCCTGGCTCTTGTACCACTCAAGTCGGCTCGGCCCGATGTGACTTCCTGCTCTCAGGACAAAATATCTTCTGTGCTTTTGCTCCAGCTTCCCCAGGTAAGCTCGTTTCACCACATCGCCCTGCGGCTCGGAGGAGGTCAAGAGGGCGCCGGCCAGAGGGACGGAGGCCTGGCTGGTACAGAAGAGTTCTTCATAGAAAAGAGACGAATGAAGTTCACTCGTCTGCATCCCAACGTGCTGGTCCCCAGAGTCCTCATCCTGCTCCGTTTGACTATCGTTCATCCATGGAGGCCGCAGGGTAGATTCAACTGGCAGCCATGTTTGGGTGGAGCTGCAGCAGGGAGACGACATAGGAGAGCTGGAAGGGGGCAGCGATCGTCTTTGGTTGTCAGACCTGTCATGACCATCAGCCATCTCATTCATTTCAAGCTGAAACCCTGCAACACGCATGCAGAGGAAGAATAATTAGAAACTGGCATGTGGTAATGGGAGGTTTGATAAGATGAATGAGAGGTTCTACCAAAATGAAAAGATTTTGAAGAGCCGAAGAGAAACAATTTCTTCATCGCGGCTCAAGTTCACATACTGTCTCTGTACTTTGCCTTTATCATATGCAACAGTGCAGATGCTTCAGGATTTGGGGCAGTGAATGCTCCATCATCAGTTTTTGAATGGACTGACTGATTTTGGACAACACATCCGTCCTGTGACCACAGAAATCTACGAAACGTTAAACTGGAGGCAAGAGTAGATATTTGGGTACTTTTGATTTATCTAATTAATCCAACTAATCCTATACGGCAATATCTTAAACTAGGTAGTACAATAAGAGATTACATTTTTAAAATGCACAATTTTTAGTGGAGACTTATCCCTCGGTATAGATGCTGTGTTTTTTCCTGTCAAATAGCCTCTGTGGGGAAACACAAAATTATGTTCTACTATTTAATCTGTTTCCATTATGTCAAATTCAAAATTTCCTGTGCATTAAATGTAATGTAGAGACTTAACATTAACTACCAACAATCTGGCAAGTTTCCTCTGTTTCATATCATTTTAAGTTGAACACGTGCCAGTTTCAGATTGTTTAAAGATTTTTATTTTACCACAATATAAAAAATTTAAAGATGTCACCTTCGACTCTACGGAGAAAAAGGATAAAAAAAAAAGGGGGGAAAAACGAACATCTAAGACGTTCAAAGCAGCCCCTCTGAACAAACTGACATAAAGCTAATTAACAAATAATTATTATCACCAGCTGAAGTTAGCTAGGTAGAGTTTTCCCACACCGTTTGGACAAAGTTGTTTGGTTAAAATTTACCTGCAGCTGACAGGTAAACCCACCTCACCTGGAACCATGCACAGAGTCGCCTGCTTTGCATTTCGGGCCGCCTGTACAAGTCAAACAGATACTTCCAAACTCATTTTTTCACAGCCCTCCTGTGCTCAGTTACGGGTCTGTTTACACGCACAGGTGTGTCAGGTACCAATCAATGCGGCCTTCAGGAACGCCTCGTAAAATGCAGCTTTCAATTACCAGTTTACCTGCATCTGCTGCTGCTGCTGCTTCGGGGGAGACAGAGACTTGGAAAGAGCAGGGAGTCTACTTATTCATCAGTAAAAGAAGTAGAAGAAATGCTGAAATAAATACGCAAATAATTACAGAAAGGTATTTCCTATGTTAAAAAACAAACAAAGTAGGGCTGAAAAACTTGATTTGAAACAACTGTAGAAAATTGCATAGATCAATTCACTACACACCTACAATGTCATCAACTTCCCCAGTCACTTCTCTTTACTACGACAAAAATATTATTAAGGTCATTATGATCCAAATAAAAAGTGAAAATGTATAACTGGCGGGGGGGGGGGGGCATAGTCTCGAGACTGTACTAAAAAGGTTAGTGTGCAATAAATAATTATCAGGCTAGACATTAACCTAATACTTGGACATTTAGACCAAATGCTATTTCCTGTTTAGATTTAACGGCATCTCTCTTGTTAAATGTGTTATCATAAATTGATCACAATATGATAATAGTACTGTCCATGTATGTAAACATTTATATACCTTATTTCTCTGTGGCAAGTTGATGACATATTGTAGTGTGTGTGTAGTGAATTTATCTATGCAACTTTCTACAGTTGTTTCAAATCAAGTTTTTCAGCTTTTTTTCGTTTGTTTGTTTGTTTTTTAACATAGGAAATACCTTTCTGTAATTATTTGCGTATTTATTTCAGTATTTCTTCTTCTTTTACTGATGAATAAGTAGACTCCCTGCTCTTTCCAAGACTGTCTCCTCTGAAGAAGAAGAAGAAGAAGAAGAAGAAGAAGAAAAAGAAGAAGAAGAAGAAGAAGAAGAAGAAGAAGAAGAAGAAGAAGAAGAAGAAGAAGAAGAAGCAGCGTCCCCCGGCGGCGGAGGAGGTAAAAGCTTACAGCACCTGGTATTCCCAGGCGGTCTCCCATCCAAGTACTGACCAGGCCCGACCCTGCTTAGCTTCCGAGATCGGACGAGATCGGGCGTGTTCAGGGTGGTATGGCCGTAAGCCACAGCACAGCCCGCCCAGGCCCTACTTATACCTGTCCGCCGTCACCTGCCTCCACATCTTTTTATCTTTCTGTCCCTGCAAACATCCGCCTCTTTCTAAAACGTCTGTGCAAGACGCTCTGAATGAACGATAAAGACTGTTACGGCACTGAAAGGAACTAAGTCCATTTACTCCAGCGGAATATTGAAATACTCACTGAGGTACTTGTATTCGGCTGCGGTATTTAGCTCTTGTGCTACTTTAAAGCGGAGTGTGTATGGTTCATTCAGAGCGTGTTTCGCAGACGTTTTAGAAAGAGGCGGATGTTTGCGGGGACAGAAAGATAAAAAGATGTGGAGGCTGGTGACGGCGGACAGGTATAAGTAGGGTGGCTGTGGCTTACGGCCATACCACCTGAACACGCCCGATCTCGTCCGATCTCGGAAGCTAATACCAGGTGCTGTAAGCTTTACCTCCTGCTGCTCCTCTTCCTCTTCTTCCTCCTCCTCCATCCAAGCACTGACCAGATTTTTACCGTGATCATACATATCCACCGCAAACCTTTTAACAGAGTAGATGTCATTTCTTATATTCTGGTGCCTTTCAACGGGTGCTTTAATACTTTTATCTGGCTATGCTAGCAGAGCAAGAATTGTGGGCACCTTCCGCAGTTTCATCAGGATGTGGTTGGCCCCAGATCACATCTTTTTAGTGATACTAAATCCTGAGAATTATGACAATCATGGAGGGAGAAGTATTAAACCTCTTGTATCAGACTGCATATTCGCTAGTAGTAATAGTTTATCTAATGAAGTGGTTACTTTGACTGTATAGTGTATCAGTAAAGGAATGAACACACGATACACCAATAAACGTAAAGTGGTATGTTTGATGTTTATTTACTTTCACAATTCCCAAAGGTTGACACATACCTACTGGGGAAGGGAGATTCTGATTTCTTTCACTTCATATTACTCACAGGTGAACCGTTGGTGGCCATTACGAACGGACTCGGCTTAAATCAAGTGCTTTCTACCAGAGATGACTTATTTTCCTCTTTTTTGGGTAACCACCCTACAAACATGTTGGATCTATCATTATGCAAACTGGCCCAGTAGTACACCTACTGATAAAAAAAATGCCCTCTAAGTTGTACCCACAAAGGCGCCTTCATGCTAAGCATGCTTCATGGTTCTTTACTGATGAGGGCCCATTGAATATAACAGGTGCCCTTTAAATGTCTTTGCCTGTGGCCCTTAAAACAGCCCAAGTCAGCCAGCGAGTCAGAGGAGATATTTCCTCCTCAATCGACTTGCAACTTCTCATATTTTTGCGCATAACTTTCTTGCACAGTAAATCTTCTAGACTGACATGTCTGTCGTACATTTATGTTCAGATCCCTCTATGTATGCATCGTGTTGGCATTCACTTCTAAACAGAGGATCAGTCATTGTCTATCCTGCAACACGCAAAGAATAAACACATTATAACCAACTTGCTGCCTCAGAGAATTTATTACAATCTCAACATTTTGTTTCATGATTTTATCATGAATTTTAGATGTTGGAGTCAGAGGAATTGAGTCACAAAAATTTAATGTTTCTTAGGTCCACTTGACCATGCTTGCAAAATGTACAGAGCAATGTATGAGCAACAGCGATGCTGACTTAAAGTAGCAGAAAAGCTATATACTCCAGCCAAGTCCAAATACCTCAGTGAGTATTTAAATATGCTGCTTGAGTAAATGTACTTAGTTACATTCCAGTGCTGTAACAGAGTCTTTATCATTCATTCAGAGCCTCTTGCACAGACGTTTTACAAACACGCTGAAGTTTTCTATGGACATAAATCACAAAAGATTTCCAACACATTGATGCTAGAAATTATAAACAGTGATTAATTCACTGACCCTGTAGCTTATGGCCATTCCACCCTGAACATTCCAGATCTCGGAAGCTAAGCAGGGTCGGGCCTGGTCAGTACTTGGACGGGAAACCGCCTGGGAATACCAGGTGCTGTAATCTTTTTAGTCAAGTTGAGGTCAAGACTGATGGAAATAAAGTGAAGAGGACACTGGTAGTTTAAGAACAAAAAAGAACTTCACTGTGGTTTCAATTTATCAACTTGTGAGAAATCAAGAGTATTCATTGGGATTGCAGCATGTGGAACAAACCATTTAATATAAATTACAAAAGTTGCTCTGTTTCGATGACAGCCTCAGCTGAAGAGCTTAATCACGTGTGTATGAACAAAATGGACGAAGGTTGGGGAGGCAGAGCTCAGAAATGGAGTGAACGTTTGGCAAATGACAAGCTGAGGCTGAACCTGATGTGGTTCTTTTCCACTGAGGTCATCTCCATGGCAAAAAAAGAGAACAGTCTCTTCTCAGACTCACATGAGGAGTCTGCGTGGTTTCTTCTGCAATATTTATCTAATAAAATCCTGGTTCAGTGAAAAATTCAAAACACGATACGTATAAACCTGACATGGTTGACAGTCCTGGTGCCGGAACCACAGACAATTTCCTGAAGCACAGCCCCCCCCCTTTGCTGTCATCTTCGAGTGAATGGCTCATCACTCAGGTCAGCAACGTGATCCCCTGGAGAATAGAATTGATTGCAATCAATAATTTGTCAATACAGCTGATTTCCTTCATATTTTTCTAAAGGGTATTCTTTGAAAATGACCACTATGACTGATTGTTACCTATTGTATATTAAATGTTCATATTGAGGCAACAGCTCATGAATGTTCTACAAAGTGCACTGAATGAACTAGTTACTGCACCTACAGTGCAGTATATGGTGACCCTATATCCTGTGACTTAATCATTCAACTGTAATCATTAGTGAGATATTTTTCAAGCGATTCTAATGAATTGTAATGCTCAGACTCTATCAATTATTGAAATACATAATTAAACTAACCTGAATTTTATCAGACTAAAAATGCCCCACCCCCAAACCGTAATAACATGCTAAAAGAAAATATAAGGATTGAAAAAAAAATCTATGAGAACAATTATGCAGACAGTTATTTTTTGGATTAAAGAAATATTCAATTTTGTAAAAAAATTTCCAGTTTATTCTACTGATGCCAAAACAACAGTATGTCGTGGAACTGATGGTTGTTAACATGACTGTTAAGACGCAGGATATTTTTTAGACATGATAAACTGCAAGACCTGTGTGGAGCAGCTCCTCGCCTCCGCTCAGTCTTCCTTCAAGTTGTCGATGAGCTCCTGTGTCCGTTGGGCCAGCCTCCTCTTCTCGGCCTGCTGCTTCTTCAGGGCCTCCTCCGCTTTCTTACTCTGGTAGATCTTCACCCCAGCAAACGCCAAGCACAGCAGCAGCGTCTTCAGGGCCAGGATGTAGAGGAGGACGGGGACGTTGTCCAAAGCCTGAGGGCGGACAGGACGGACGAGAGCTTCTGTTTGAGACGGGCTATGGATTTTAAGAATCCAGACAATCGCACAGACGGGAAAAGAAAGCTCTCGAACAGCCTGGGACTCTGGAGAAGAAACCCCCCCCCAACCACCACCTGTCTAGATGGGGGGGTGGTGGTTAATTTGGTCACTGAAAGTAGAGGTGGTGTGTGAGAGAGAGAAGCAGCTGCACACCATGTGCTTTCTGAGCTTGTTATTGTGACAGGCCATATGTACGGTTGTCATTGCCCAAAATTATATTAAAAACAATCTGATATTGTCAAATTCACGTACATATTTACCGAAATAAAACCCCGGGTTACAGGTCACCACCGAAAACTCTTTAATTCGTCACACATGTAAGTCCTCAAGTGGCATTTATTCCTCCCCCCCATTCAATTTTAATTCTTAAAACTGCTTTAATGCATTGCCCCTTTCTAGAGTCAGCATCGTCAGCCCCGAACTGAAGTAACAGCAAACACCTGACAATCCACGACCGCTGAGCTCAAAGCGAACAGCGGAGACACCACACGTCGGACATTTGCGCTGTTTGACCGTAACGTTGTTTTACCCGGGCAACGCGTGTTAGCCGTGGCTGGATAACGCGAGACGAGCCGGTCGGTCCAGCTGTGGTAACGTTAGCGTATCACACTGGAAACGGGGACCAAAATAATGACCAGCAACTGGGAAAAGATCGATTTTTAGCTTGTTTACCTTCCAGTTGATCATCTTTCTTCCGCAGCGTTGACTTTTCCTGGTCGCTGTGACGGCCGAAGGGTCTTTTAACGCACCTCCGGAGAGGGCGGGGCTTGCGGCGACGGGCCAATCAAAATGCAGCATCTCTTGGACGTATGCTGTGTAACGTTCACGGTTCTTGGGGGAAAACGGGGGAAAATGAGCTTTTGGTGTTACTCAACCTTTGGAGAAATAACACTAAAAGCTTAGCGGTGATACATATGAATATAAGTATGAAAGATGTGGTGAGATATGTTTACAAATTTAATTAAATGGCTTTACTTTGTGATTCCTTCTTCACTATATTCACTATAACCACTTTTAATCAAATGCACCTCCTCTAGTGAGTAAAAAGAGATTGAGACCGAGAGATTTCAGTGGTTTTAAAATGTAGTGACTAACACAATGTAGTCAGTTTATCTTGCACAATAGGGTAACACTAATCCAGTATAATACAACAATCCTGGAACAAATCATTAAACATCATTAAACAAAATCATTAAATAAATTATTACTTAATAACTTCTGACCGTAACATTAAATTAGTTGATATTTACCTTCTACATCTGAGCCTTCACTCTTCAGCGGGCCCGGCCACCTCCTCTTCTTCTCACTTTCCTGTTTCTTTTCATTTCATCGGAGGTTTCACCGATCATTTTGTCCTCCAGCCTCCTCTCCCCCATCATCTCTTATCATCTGTCTTCTCTTCTCTTTAGTCTCTTGGATGGTCGTCTTCTTCTTGCCTCTTTCTAAAAAAAAAAAAAAAAACAACAAAAAAAACCCCAAAAGCGGACAAGGGGGAATAACATTTAAATCTTCAGAGAATAACACTGAAAAGATGGATTATTCATGGTAATGTTTTAGATAATATGAAATAAACCTATATTTACCTTTTTGAATAAGAGGTCCAATCTTCATGTCACCCTCCCACCTGCCCTCCCCTCCTCTCCTTTTCCTCATTTAAGCTTCTCCTCTCTTCTTAATGTTTCCTTTCCTCGTGTCTTTTCTCCTTTAATGGTTTCTCTAATGGGAGTAATTGTTAAAAACTTCAAATAATGGACCAAATAAAAAACTTAACAGTGTAAAATTAGATAAATAGAAAGTGACCTTTTCCATGAGGGGACTTGTACGTAACTTTGCCCTCCAAAAATCATCTGTACACAGGTATAATTCATTACAGCTTGAAATCTGATAATAGATGGAAATATTTACCTTTTACGTGAGATGTCACATGGCCCTCTGGTCTCCTCTCCTCTCCTCTCTGCTGAAAGTTTCATCCTACCTTTCTCGTCCTTTCTCCTTCCTTCTCTTCACACCTCTTCTCTTCCTTTAATATTTCTTCTCGTCTTATGTCTTCTTGGTTTCACCTTGGTTTCCTCTTGGTTTCTTCTTGGTTTCTTCTTGGTTTCTTCTTATGTGCTCCTCTCCTTCACATACCCCCCCCCCCAACTCTAACACTTTTTTTTCTAATTCAGCTATACCTGCTTCTGATTAAAATGACCCCCCTTTCCTAGTGTGGAGCCTTTAACAGTGTGCACTAGTGATTTAGACCATGTTTCTAATTCTAGCATAAAAAATTCTCCCACTACAATAATTTCTCCTCCGTTTTCTACCTGTTATGGACCCCTGCACTGAGGTCCTTGTGGCTGCAGACTCCTGTTGGTCTAGGGTGGGCGTCGACATACATACGAACCTCCTTGACATGGTGTCGTCATCCTTTTCTTTCTCTGTCACAGAGGAGCTTCACTGGGAGGTCGAAACACATGGGAGGTGCACGCTATCCCTCCCAGATCACTCTCACTCTGTGCAGACACCCTGCCTGAGTCACGGTGCAGCAACAAGAACACAATTCCATCCAGAGCATGGTCCTTTCATCTAATGCAATTACATGAAATTGACTTTAATGCAAATCAAGTGATTCAACTCTATTCAAATTATTTGGAGGAAATTCAAATAAATTTACCGCAAAGAAATCAAACTCAAAAAAACTTTAAAGTGATTCAATTATTTCAGATAATTCAACTCGGAAAATATTCAAAGTGATTCAAATAAATTCAAATAATTCAATTCAATTCAAAGAGATTCAAAGAAATTCAAATGATTCAGTTCAAATTAATTCAAAGTGATTCAAAGAAATTCAAATGATTCAATTCAAATAAATCAAAAAATTCAATCCAAAAGAGTTAAAAGAAATTCCTCTCAACTCAATTCACAAGAGGACGAAAGCGCTTACCTGAAGACTTACCTTCAGATTGAGCAGCTCTCTTGCAGCCCCTGGAGTCAACTGGCACCGTCATTTCCATCAAACGCCTCAAGTTCCCCAACCACTTTGGCTCAGGCCTGTCCACCGGCTCACTGGGTCGCACAGGGGTCTGAGGGGGGCACACTTTGGAAGGTGCAGAACCCTGGGGGGAGCTAGCATAGAAGTCAGAGGAGGAACTAGAAGAGGAGGGAGGACACCAGGAACTAGAAGAGGAAGGAGATGGGTAAGACCAGGAGCTTGATGTGGAGCTAGAAGCCAAAGGAGAGGCGCAAGACCTGGGGCTAGAAGTGGAGCTAGAAGAGGAGGGAGAGGAGAAGCTAGAAGAGGAGGGAGAGGAGGATGGGGAGGAAGAGCTAGAAGAGGAGGAGCTAGAAGAGGACGGAGAGGAGGAGCTAGAGGAGGATGGAGAGGAATGAGAGGAGGACCAAGGTAAAGGCCCACTGGGGTACGGCGGCTGGTTGAAGAACCGCGTCATCTGCACCTTTTTTAGAATGATCCTAGTGGGATGTGCAGAGGGAACAAGAGCCCAGTGATCCTCCAATTCAGGGGTGGGGGAGTAAGGAGGAGAGCATAGGGGGGAGCTCGGAAAATAAGTAGGGGAGATCGTTGAGCAAGAGGTGTTGGATGAGGGTGAGGAGCCACTGTGGGAGGCTGGAGCCGGGACCTTACGGACGATGGGCTGCGGGATGATTTTCTGTCTGGGGTCTGGAACACAGACCGTTACCCAGTAGTCGCATTGCTCCATCTGAGGGTTTAAAACAAACACAGCCTTTAATTTAGACCTCTGCTCCACGTCACATAAACTAACCATCAGCTGATTTACTATCATAACTTTATGGAGAGGTGTCACACCATTGAATTAAAAGCAACACAACGCAATAAAACTCAGAAAATTTAAAAGTCATGCATTAAATGTTACTAAACTCGAATTATATAAATATTTGCAGTAATAACCAATAAAATTGAATTGTATATAATACTCCATTGGAATTGGAACATTGCTGAATACATGCTACTGGCAAAGTGAGAAAATTCAATCCGAATCTACTTGTAAAAACGAATGAAAATGATTTATGATTTGTTATTCATAATAAATATTAATAATACGAAGATAATACATGGCATATGAGGAGTTAGGCTGTATACAGTTCTTGACTGACATCTTTCACGTGGTCATATATAATCAGAGAGTGTGAGACAGACAAACCTGATTAAATGTCAAAGCCTTATATATCACTTGCCCTGTCAATATCTCAGCTTTTCCCCTCGAACAGCTGAATTTATGAAAATGAAAATTTTTGCACATCAGAGTCACAGTCTTTTATCTCTGATAATTTAATAATTTAAAACCATAAAAAAAAAATAAAATATCCAACACTTGAATTGACATTTGACATTTGACATTTTTGTAATTTTTATTTTTTTTTTTTTTTTTTTTTTTTTTTGCATTTTTTGTTTTTAAACAAAATAATTAAAAAAATAATTCAAATTAAATTTTTTTAAATGGGCCTAGGGTCAGTCATGATGCCCATGCACATCAGCTTGCATCAGATAGATCATAAAGAAGAAATTTAATTTCATTATCATCATTATAAAAAAAAATTTTAATTTTTAAAAAAAGTTAAAACAAAACAAACAACAAACAACAAAAAAAAAAAAAAAATATAAAAAAATATAATAATAATCTGTATTCAAGTACTACTAATATTAAAAGTATATTGGTATTTTCAGTGTGTTTTGTTTATTTTTTTAATTTTTCATCTTAAAAAAAAAAAAAAAAAAAAAAAAAAAAAAACAGAATTAATCAATTTAATTAAAAAAATAAAAAAATTAAATTAAAAACAATAGCAAATGCGTAAAATGTCGGAGGTTCCGAAATTCAAAAAAAAAAAAAAAAAAAAATCAACATGAAATTAAAAAAAAAAAAAAAAAATCAAAATCTTCTAAAAGCTTCACTTGTCGATGCCACAGACTCTTCAGTAGTTTTCGGGATGTGAAAAGTCGCAGGTTGTTTTCTCTCTTGTCAACGGGACCGTCGAGTGAAAGTCGACAGACCCTGAGGAGGTCGGTGAAGTTTGAAGGACGCAGGTTTCCGAATGATGCACCTGGAGACCAAACCTGTGGCCCGGGGAACCGGGTCCGTCCGGCTATTGAGAACTTCACTCTGCGGACTCCTCCTCCTCCTCCTCCCTGTCTGCTGCAGACAGTTTGGTTCCAGTCGTGGGATGAACCTTTAATATCAAGCGTCCTCATTAACCTGGTCCAGGGGCGAAAAGTGTCCTCTTGCCCCAGACTCCCCGATGTCTCCTACAAATAACCCACCTACTGCAAACAGTGTCTTGGACAATAACCTAAACTATATAAATGTGTGCATGGAGCTACACGTTCATCGGTGTCAGTGTGCAGGCGCTGACCTTGTCCTATGAGGCCGAACCACATCTGGGCCTGTTGTTTTAATATTTGTATATTGTTCTGTTGTGTTTTTTTTTAAGGCCCAAATCTGATGAGGGATCCTACCACCGCTGGAAATAGAATAATGTCAGAGGTCAGAGGTCATTGATGGACGTCTGCACAGGTTTACCCACCTTTTACATTACCACACCCCTACATCACCGACCTTTACCTACACTCCTTGTATTTGCATGTCCTGCTCTCTTTGCTCCAGATGACATTAGTCATTTGCACGGTCCCTCTAATGTGACTTTATACTGATAATGGCGTCCACAGTTCTTTCCCTCTGAAGGCCCCGTCCAGGTTCACGCATGCGCGGTTAGTGGGCCCGCTCCAACCCCCGACGGTAAACATACGTACAGAGACATATTCAAAATATACATTTGTCTCCGTTTAAAAAGCGTCGCCTTCACTTCTTGATCGCGATTAAAACGCGATGCCATCGACTGGCCGTGAACGTAAACTAGCGGGGTAAAAATCGGTGCTAACTTTAGCGTTAGCCACGTTTAATATCAAAGAAACTGACTCAGCCGCGTAGAAAAACTACAGGTGCGTATAAGGCGACGTAATGGAAACCGTGCGCCGCGTCGAGCTGCTTCCAGCTATATATCGCTATGGGGTTTCACACATGCGTAGTCACGGTGGCCGAGAGGTTAAGGCGTTGGACTCGAAATCCAATGGGGTTTCCCCGCACAGGTTCGAATCCTGTTCGTGACGTGGTCTAATTTATGTTTAGGTTTTACATCAAGAAATAAAACCGGCCTCCAAAGTTATAGCGTCGCTCCTATGTCTGAGGACTAATATGATTGTTTTAGGTTTTTTTAGGAATCACCAGAGCGCAACAGGATACAAAGGAGAGGATGCAGTGGGGGTGACTCCAGCTTCTGCTATTTCAAAGTCCTTGACCTGATTCAACGTGACTGTTAAGCTGCAAGTTATCTCAGCTTTTTATGCACAGAGGGAGCACAACATACGGGACGGAGCAGAGGAGCAGAGGCACCAAAGGTAAAATGAGAAAGCTTTCAAATATAATGCAATGAGTAGTTTTTATTTATGAACTTCTTAGGAAGTGCAGTAAACAGAAAAATTGAATCAAACTTTATCAAATTAGTCTGTTTTGGTGTGATCACTCTCTGCCCCTAAAACGGCACCAGTTCTCCGTCTCAGTCTTTTCATGTAATCCCAGACTGCCTTAATGATGTTGAGATCGTGGACCTGTGGGGGAAAACAAATCTGTTGCATGACTCCTCGTTCTTCTTGTCCCCTCAGGCAGGTCTTTATGTCTCCGGCTGTAAGTCTGGGCTCCTTGTCCCACTGCCAAATAAATCTGGGACCAATCAGACACTTCCCAGATTGCATAGTGTGATCGATAAGAATTAAGAGTACTTTTTGGTAACTCTAAAAGATTACAGTCCCCTTGTTTTAAAGACTTCTGTTACTTCAATATATTTTTTCTAGCTCTTATTTCTAATGCAACAATCTAACAGTCACATTAGTTGCTTCTTCAGCATGAAGGACATTAGTCATGACACAAGAGATCAGGGTTAACTTGTTTTCTTTAAAATGTATTTTATTACAGTTACCTCATTACACTTGTCATGATCACAGGTCCCATATTTCCACAGGTTACAGAAAATAAATACATGTAATGTACAGAAAAAAAGGGAAGTGACTGGACACTTGTGTTCTGTGTTTTACTGAACTAAATCCAACACACTGAGGTTGAAACATTAAGCACACAGTACAACCAGAGGCCTCTTATTTTGTTGTTGACTAATTAGAATAAGATTGCCATTGTGGAACAAAATGAAATATATGGTGTGCATTCACTTTGCACCCACATACAGTGAACCTACAGTACATACTGCACAGAAAACACAGGTACTGTTTCGAAGCAACCCAATCTACAACACAAGCTACTAGAACGGGTCAGATTGCACATCATATTCAAGTATGTCATAACCGAGCTGGATTATATTAATTGGTGGCTCAGCATAAAACTCTTAAATACTTATTAGAGGATTATGGCATACAGTATTTTTAAAGATATTATTAAGAATAAGTCAGTGTCTGCTCTTTTATGTATTTTTTTTAGTGTCCATTTAAAATTTTCAGGTTAAAATGGCCTTAAAGGTTTAAAAAAAAGAAAAAAGGTGCCCTGTGGTGTTTTTGACTCCATAGCTATATGCTATTGAACAATGTTAATGAGAAGGGGCCTATTTTTGGTTTTGCACAAGCATTTGGGCGTTACAGTACACAATTCTGCCTGTTGGTGATAGTATGATTTTTGAAATAAACATTTTTAAATACTGAATCGAATGTACTCTGCATGTTCGTTAGAAGTTAAGAAGACACATGGACTGACACAGACTGCATCTCCGTGCTGAAGTAACTGAGCTGCTGCATGAAGAAATGTTTTTTATGTTAAGCAGACAAAAAGGCGTTAGGGCTGAAAAATCTATTAATCAGTTAGCGGAAAATTAATCAGAAACTTTTTTGATTATCTATCAACCCTTTGAATCATTTTCTATGCAGAAATGACTCAAATGTTTAATTGATTAAATCTGAGGTTTCCATCTTCTCCAATCTGAGAATTTTCTGCTTTGTTGTTTTGTATCACTGTAAACTGAATGTCTTGGGTTTTTGGACAAGTGGTTGGACAAAATAAGACATCTCAAGACATCAACTTCATCATTGGTTTCTGACATTTTATAGACCGAATGATTGATTGACAAAGCAGAAAATTAAAAAAAACAACAATTAAATAATTGCTATTTTCAGCTCTAACAGAGTTAATAATGTTGTTAGATGAAAAATGAATATGAAACTAGTCTGTAGTGACAGTAATTGATTTGGCTTTTCAAACATTCCCTTTGAAACATAAATACACAACAGAATAAGTATATCAGTGCTCCACTGGACTTTTCCGGATTTCCATCATATGAAATTTGTAAAATTCCTAAATTAAACTATGGGGCCTGTTCCCACTGAGATATCACAGGACACTAACTGAGGGTCAGTTTCAGTGAGCCCCACTGTGACAGTAATGAGTCACACTGCTTCAAGGCATAAATAATTTGAGAAAGTAAGAATGGAAATGTGTAACTGAGAATATCATTGGAATGTATTTACACATGGAATCAGCTGACTTGACTTTGGTTTGTCCTGATCTGCTTTTTTATATTAAAGATAAAAATAAGTCATGCAGTGTCTCTCCAGCTACATACAGTTTATATTACTTCAAAGCTTCAGGTCTCACATGCTGTCAGCTGCTAGATTCATGTCGAGAGGGAAGAAATAACTTAAAGTACAGCTGGATCTGTGAGTACAGGGAAAACGTACACACAGATCGTTTGGCTCATATGCATCACTTTGGAAATGCAAAGACAAAAATAAGACAATCCTCGATATTTCACCGTCTAAAAATCTATTTCTCTGCCTGTCTAGGCGGCCACATACTTTATCCGTCTGTCCAAACTTTACCTGTTCTTCCACTGTTGTATTCACCAGTATACCCAGATTTATCAACCACCTCCTCAGCCCATCCAACTGTTTATCCTAAAATGTCAATCTAACCACATACCGATCCACTGAACTCTCCATCTATTAAATCTATTCTCTCACTGTCAAAAATCTGATGAGAAGACCAAAACCAACAACAAAATGATCCTACTGTGGATCAGAGGCTGATGTATCTTATTTCTCTGATCCACAGAGCTCAGTTGTTGTCCAATAAGTATTAAAATGAACATAAAACCAATGAACCTAATTGTTGCATTGGCTCATGTGTTGTTATATTGACAAATAGGGGCACTTTGGTTTATATTTGATTCAATCCCAGATACACAGTTCTGCTACTGTAAACTCTCACTGGAGCACCAAATGTGTATTAATCCTCAGCTGAAACTAGTCCCCAAGAAATGCACATTTGATTCCTGTTTGAGTAACGTTTGCTGAAAACTACAGTGCCTAGCTGTTTTAGGAAATAACTGAGCTTTTTTTTTAAATGAAATCAAAAATGGGCAGTTTTTAAAGATTTACTTCTCATGGTACAGCCAAGTTCTGAAATTACTTAATTACATTGTTGGTTTTTGTTCTTTTCATGGGATTTCTTGAAAATAAGAAAAGTATAGAGTAACACCACCTTTAAGACTGAAAAAAAACTATTTTTTCCTTTGTATCTTCCTTAAATCTAAGGAAAGATCTATCTCTTTGAGTATATGTATCTTATTAGTCTAGTTTAATGAGCAGGTCAAATTCAGAGAACAACAATAAGCATCACATAAATATAATCTTGGCCCATGTCCTTGAGGTTGAAACAACTGTCTCTATGCTCTGCCCTGTCAAGGGTAAATCTTCATTGGTTCTCGACCAGCAGATGCACTCTTAAAATTTTGATGTCGCCATTTTGACATCTTCATCTGCCCTTTCATCTGAAATTGTACGGTGGCCATTAGTTAGGACTTCCAGCAGGTCATGGAGACCACTTTCCAGCCTCCTTTCTAAGATGGTCCTGAATAAAATAACCTTTCCTCCTACTCAGCAATGTCCAGTCAAAAATCATCTGTCACTAGAGGTAGGGTGTTGCTGTGAATATCGTCCTCTGGTCATTCTCTGACCTATGCTATTATTTCCTGGTAAGTTGCTTTCTAGTGGCCGTGATTGTTCTCCCAGGAAACAGTTGACAGCAAAGGAGAAGAGTCCCTGCAGTGTTACAGCACTCCTTCATTCTCAGGAAGTCTCCCTCCTCTGCCAGGGTGGGACGCTGAGGGAGGGGAGGCCTCGGTGTGGTAGCATGCTCTCTCTCTCCCGCCATGATCGCGTGAAAGCGTGACTTGGACATGCTCAGTAGCGCCCCCTGTGGTTCGTCCTGGACATGGTGAGCGGCAGAGACACCGAGGAGAGAGAGGAGACCTCCCAGTAGAGAGAGCGAGACAGGAAGAGCTGGTAGAGGATCACCATGGAGATGGACTGGCAGAGGATAACACCGATGGTCACCACCTACAGAGATGGAAGACAAGGTAGAGAGGTGAAGACACCACATAGGTTTGTGGCCACTAAGATGCAAACAAACAAGCAGAAATTACAGTATCTGAAATATTATCACCATATAAAGCTGTTATAGTGAATGTCTTAGCAAACGGCTGTTTATTAACATATCCGACAGACACAGAGCTACAACAGTATTAACTTTAAAATCATGACTGAGTAAGTCCAATATTTACTCTTGTTTTAACTCTCTTTTGGTCTCTATCTCCAAGGAAATAATCTGAAACTTTGCTGCTAAATGCTTCACTAAATTCAGCAGCTGGTTGCCAAATGTGTGTCAGAGCTTTTTCACCTAAAAAATAGCTGCTGAGACTGATCAGTGTAGCCTGCAGGCTACAGAACCAAAACAAAGAGCTAAAAGAGGCACTGAAAAGCTGAGAAGCACTGCATTTCACTTTACACACAGTCATTTAATCTATTGTTGCAACTGCAAAGGAAACATTTATCCCTAAAAAATAAATTTAATATATGTTTTTCATTAGTACTTAATACTAAATGCAACAACTATTAAACCAAGACTGGACCAAAACTGCAGCCATCTAATTGCAATCATCCCACAACAGCTCAAAGAGTAATTTGATGTATGTTAACTTCATTAGCTTTTGTGTTTCTCTGCAATCAGCATTAAAAGATAAGACTCACATACAGGATATGTATAATGTTAACTACACATTAAATTCTGAACTTGAAAAGCTTTAGACCTTTCAGTATGGTGCCAAATGTCACATTACCCTTCCTGACCATCCAACTCAAACAGACTTATCAATCAAATGTTCCTTTATGGTGGTGCTTTGCTAAAAAGTTGTTAGTTTGTGTGTTCTAACCTTCTCCCTCTGGTGCTCGTTGAAGATCACAGACAAAAGGACAAGGACAGGGTGACAGAGGAACCACAGGAAGCAACCCTGCAACGAAGACCACATTGATCACATGAAGAGCTGTAGGCGAATATCCCTCTGTCTGGAGGATGCAGGCTAGTGTAGTTTACCTTGGCGAAGCTGAGGTAGAAGTCCCTCTTCAGGGTGCTCCTCTCAGTGGAGATGATCTGGTAGAGGACAGAGGCCAACAGGAGGGCCAGGCCCACTCTCAGAGCCATGAGGAGGATGCCTGCCAGACTCTGTTGGGCATGGTAGCTGTGGTGTTCACTCTCTGACTCTGAATACTGCTCCCACAGCAGCAGCACTCCCTGAAAATGACACTGATTCACTCTCAGTAGCTCTGGTAAAGTCTGGTGATTCCTGAAGTTTTCTACTGAGGGATTTTTGTCAAAACCACAGGTTGGTTTGACCATGTTCATAACATATACACAAAATCTCACTAACTTCTCACATAATTCCAATTATTTCTCCTGAATTTATCCCAAAACTCCTAGATTTTTTTTTCAACTTTAATCATTACAATATCACTTATATCAGAAGAGGATCACATTTCCTGATTTCATAAAACAAACAAACAAACAAACAAACATATTATCAACCTCAAATATTTATTTCAGTAAAGCTGTAGTGTAGTTGTCGTACCTGTGTGATGACACCACCAACAGCGACAGCCGTGGAGGCCGGAGACTGTTCCCACTGCAGAGGTCTCGACTGAGGCTTCCTGCCTCGACTCAGAGTCCAGCCCATACACAGACTCAGTAACATGTACAGCATGGACACTTGAGACACCATATCCCAGACTGCTCAGGGATAGGAACCCACAGAGTCAGGAAGGGGAAGTTACAAAACATAATTAATTTCCTGTTGGTATACAAATGACCTGGTCTTATAACTGAATCAAAGTTCAGGAGCAGATATAAATATAGATGGAACGAAATGACATTCTTAAGTGAGAGGGACGTACACTCTGCCAGGCTGCCCATCAGAGGAATACCAACACCATCTCGAGAATACCTGCAGAGCACAAGATGAGGGGAAAGAGAACGCTACTGCATTATTTCATGTTCTTCTTTTCTAACCCCACAAGGGCAAGTAAAGGCTAAATGCTTAAAAACAAAATCTAAAGAACACACAAAGTAACAAAGCCGTACAAAAAGATAAATAACAGACAATTGAATTTGCTGTATGTCCCATCATGATCTCCATGAGAAGGGAACACATATGCTTAGAGTAGTTTTTCATAAAGAATACGAACAGAAGCAAGGCACACCGACACTTTATGAGAGCTCTTTCTCCATATAGGGTACCTACAGTGTAAGAATGACCTTTCTACAATGTGTTGGACTTGATTTATCGTGTTAAGACGAAAATTCCACCTAGTTAAGCCAATTAGCACATTAATTAGGTGTTTTTATACCAACGCCTTTTTCTAATTGATACCAGGTATCAATCTGAAGGTATCAATCTGAACTTTATATATTAAACAAATTTATTCATACTCCCGAGAGGGTTTGTCAGGCTCTACTGAATCTACCTTGCCAAGTGGATGTAGTTGCAGAGAGCGGAGCAGCCCTGTAACGCCAGTGCTGTGGTGAGCACTTTGAAGACGGTGTGCATGGGACCTCCCTTCCTCAGAGCCTGGTACAGGGGCTGGATGTAGATACAGCACACTATGAAGTAGGCCAGCAGCAGCAGGAAGTAAAAACTGTGGAGACCTGAGCGAGGAAGCGAATAAAACGAGTCAAGAGAGACATGATGCAGACCTCCCCATCGTACAACTACTAAAAAAATAAATAAATCACAGCATCTAGCAAGCCAGTACGTATTTTCTATCCTGTGGAGGTGGAGGTGGACAACTGTATTGAGACAGTAAATAGACAGAACCCTGCAACACAAGCACAAATATATCAAGAAAATCTGACTGTTTCTTTGATTATGAATAAATGCAAACATATGTGCACTGATTCCCCACTTTCATCTGGGGAAGAAAAAAAGAAAATCGAGTAAAACAAAGCGTTAAAATCAGGGCTCCTGGTTGTTGAGCCAAGTACATTACACCGACAGCCTATCAGCTGTAGTGATGGGGCATATTTGTGGTGTCTGACCTGCCTCCTCAGCGCTAAAGTGCTCCAGAGGATTTCCAGCCGAGTCAGCATTGAACAGCATAACGGTAAAAGTGAGATCATCATGAGAGGGAATCCCTGCACTTTCCTGATGAGACAGAGGAGAAGCAGAGCAAGAGGGCAGAGCAATATAAGAAAAATTAGTGTGAATAGTGTGACAAATGATATAAAGAACTACTGAAACCGGAAAAAGATAACTAAGGAATTTATTACATTTTGAGGCCTGACACTAGTGACCTGTTGGATTCATGAAAATTTATAGTGTTTCCATTACCTGACATGTATATCTGTCGGCATACAGGGCCTGCCAGGCTGTAGGGGAGGGCTGGCGAGGGATTGTCTGGTTGTGCTCCTCTTGGCTGAGAGTAACTGGAGCACGAGCAGGAAGAGCAGAGTGAGGTAAGGTGACAATGCAGAGGAATAAGAAGAATAAATCAATACAGTTACGCCACATCCATCACATCAGAGGTCAGCGCTTCATTTTAGCGTCCGCTGGTTCCTTACTGGTGAAGTAAGCTCTGGCGAGCCTCTCAGTGCAGCTGAGGTTGTCCAGATCCGGGTCCATATCCTGATACAGCAGCAGCCTGGACTCCTTTTCCACGGCCAGAGCAGAGTTGTCCAGCCGGCACACCAACAAACCGTTGTCACCTGCAGACAGAGACAGAAAAAGGGCGTTGGATCAGTGTGTGATGGAAAACATGACAAGCTTGTCGTTTTTTTGTTCTGATTTTATGGTGGTTTTCTCAGGGGGCATGATGTGTCCACTCACGTAGATTTCAAGCAGAAGGTCGTGTATGTTTTATCTCTACCAACCATGTTATTTACTACACACAGTATAACGTAACACAGTATTTGATGACGCTGCTGCCTATTCTTGCAAGCCATATCATAATGCTCTTTTTTGGGGGGGTGCTTGGATTATGTTTTAACTCTCTATCCTGGGATTGGATAAACTTTTATCTACACCACTGTAAGTGCAAACTGGTTTTATAAAGTCCTAAGACAGTGGCCTCGAGTTTACAGGGGCCCCCGGAGTCCTGGGGTCCCCGTGGCCGACTGATAATCCAGCTTTGATTTCTAAATCAATGCGGTTAAGCAAAAACAAGCAAAATGACAAAAAGAAAATCAAAGGGATCCCAGATCCGGCTGAACTTACGGACCCTGACACAAGCTGCGGCTTCTCTCTGACCTGCATAAAGTAAACTCACCCCTCCATCTGACCCCTGACCCCTGACCCCTGACCTCACAGACAGAATAATGCAGCAAGTCGACGGAGGCTCATGCTGAACAGGGGAAATGCTTAAAAATAAAACGAAAAACTAAGATGATGCTGGAAAAATAGCTATAAACAGGCATAAAGACAGGGAAAGTAGGGTTATTCGAAGAGCTGTTAAGGACGTTACTCATGAGTGTGGACGTTATCGAACAAAGTGATGATGACAAGCTTCGTGCAACCATAAGAGGCAAAGGAAAATAAACCCGTAAACAGCATTAAGACATTTCCTCCACGTTAAATCAAAGCGAACAGCGAATATTAGAAGCGCTGGAGTGACACGTTAGCGGCGGCTCGTCGTTACCTTGGTACATGAATTTAGTGATGAACTGGCCGCTCTGCTGTCTCGCAGCTTCGCTCCGGAAAAGTCCCGTTACAGTTTTCCCGAAAACCTCCGAAGCGAAAAGCGCCGCGGCCGCAAGCGTCGCCAGCAAATGTGACATTTTACCCATCGTGCGGTTTTAACGTTATCGGCAAATAAACGTTAGCTAATCGATTCAATGAGCCACGAAGCCAGAAGTGACCCCCCGGCTGCGTCAAGTCCTACTAAATTACCTCGGTTACGACCGGAAGTTGGGTGTTTCTGCCCGCAAATAATAAGAGGGGGGGGAGTAAGGGACGACGCAAAAAAAACATCAGGGTACGAACTTTGTTTCTAAAAAATACTTAAATTAGGTATGAAACTAAAGCAAGAACCGTCAAAACCTCAAAAACGTCAGACAAGAGACGATGCCAAAGCTAGAAACGTTGTTTTTTTTTGTAAAAGGTTTTGGTTGGCATATTATAAGATTATCAAATGTTTTCTTATGATTAATATTAATCTGGAAAATAATTGGCAACTACAGCACTTAGATAAATTTATTGGAGTAAAATGTAGAATATTTCCCTCTGAAATGTAGTCAAGAAGAGGTAAAAAGTAAAATACAATGGAAATGAACAAGTGAAGTACTTCAAAACTGTACTCAAGTACAGTACTTTAACACGCTTAATTACTGTCCACTACTGTGGTGGGACATCAAACTGTAATATGAAATAAAACAAATAAATAAGATAAAAAATACCTTCAATAACAGTTGTAAAAAAAAGGGAATATGTTAGTGCACTGAAACCTCTGAACACTCTTATTTTGAAAAGAGATTCCGGACCGTCCTTGTTTATTTTAGCTCGCTTGACGCCGTTGCCCCGCCGCCCGGCACCGTTGACAGTTTGATTGATGTGGGATTCACACAATCAGAGAGCACCTGCTGTAACCACGTCACACGGGGCGACCAACCGGAGCGCGGTAAGCGGGCCGCTTCGCGCCGGAAGCCCCGCCCACCTTCGACGTGTCAACACCGCCGCAAAGCGGCCCGCCACTGTCGCAAATCGCAGGAGGGCTCCACTGCTCTAATGGGGAAACGGAGAAGTGGAGTTTACCCAGGTAGTGAACGCGGCAGGCTCCATGGCGGAGTCTGAAACGACGGAGATGTTGTGATCACACTGTAGGAGACACTAATGTGAGCTGACATCGGCCGGAGCGGAGGATGGCGTTTACCAACAGGACCGTTCTGGTGACTGGAGGCTCTGGATTCATGTGAGTTGAGACTACATGTCACCTCAAATCCATGGGGAAGATGCAGCTTAAGTTTTCATTTCAGCTTCTTGAAGCCACAAATCCTGACTTCTCTCATGAATATATTCTTTTGGATTCATATTACTGCTGAATTAACATGTAAGCAGCTGATTATACATATCTTATACTGTGCTGGGTGGTTTAATTTACTGAATTTAATATGTTTACTATAGGTAGGTTTTTGTGATCAGGAGGTTTTGATCTAATGCACCTGTCAATAGGGCTTTGTTGTGTGCAAGATCTTTGTGGTAATGATTTAGTTTATTCATTTATTTATTTATCTTAATCTTATCTTAAGTATCAGGGGGCATCATCATCATCATCCTTTGTTTGTGGGCACAAGATGGCACTTAATAGACAGATTTGTATAATTTTTAGGCACGAACAATAGAAAAAAAAAAACGTGGGGGCCACTGCAGTCAAAGAGCCACACAGGTTAAGAAAGGACACAGAGGACAAGTGGACTGAACACATGTGAATTCCTCTTTGAGACGAGGCTCTTCTCACTCCGTCGTACATTCACTGTCATCTCTCTCCCACCAGCGGTTCCCATCTTGTGTGCTCACTGGTCACCGCACACCCTGACTGGAAAATCATTAACCTGGATAGTGTAAGTCTTCACTTCTTCTCCGTGTGTGGATGAAATGATGTACAGATATACGTGTGTGACTGTGGGTGTTTTTCTCCCTTTCTGATTTTTTTTTTCCTAGCTGGATTACTGCTGCAGCCCCAGGAGTCTGGAGAGCATCGAGGACAGAGCAAACTATTCCTTTATCAGGGTGAGAGCTGCTGTATTGTAATATTTAAAACTCAGGATAACCTCCGAGATCAGCTGGGGTTTGCTCATTTGTACTATTATGATAACTAGCAGTATAGCTATTTAATCCTCATGCTTTCTTCAACAGGGAGATGTGTGTAACTCATGGTTGGTAAACCACATTTTCAACACAGAAAACATCGATGTGATCTTCCACCTGGCAGCCAAAACACACGTTGGTAAGCAGCAGTTGTTAGGTTTAGGTATGACTGTTTTGTTTTTTTTGTTTTTTTTTAAGTCCCACGCACGCTGTCTTTGGTTCACACAGAGTCGTCGTTCGAATCTCCGTCCAGTTTCCAGCGAGTTAACATCGACGGGACCAGAGTTTTACTGGCAGCTGCCCACCAGGCCCGGCACCGGCCACAACGCTTCATCTATGTCAGCACTGACGAAGTTTACGGAGCCAGTCTGGACCAGGTCAGCAAAGGGGTTTTTTGTTTGTTTGAATTTGGGCGTATGGGCCATTTATTGACTTGGATATCGGGTGTGTATTCCCTGCAGGTGTTTGATGAGAGCAGTCCAGTGAGGCCCTCCAACCCGTATTCTGCCACTAAAGCAGCTGCAGAGATCATGGTCAGATCCTACTGGGACAGATATAAGGTATAAACATAGGCAGATATTTAGTTTATAAATGACACAAAAATAAGAAATTATCAACACTGGAGGCCATAAAAAAACATGTATCATACAGCTTTGACTCCTGATTTATCGAAAGTCATAGTATTAATTTTGATATTTAGACTAGACTAAAATATAACTCCAACTTTAAAAAGGTCTGCAGAGACAGTGATCCAGTTTTTGTTCCTCATGGCTCTTTGTGTGTTGTTTATCTGTTACCAGTTTCCAATCATCATTACCAGGAGCAACAACATCTATGGGCCTAGACAGTACATCGAGAAGGTACAATAATCTGACAGTGGTAGGAGGTTTTATTTCACAATGTCTGTTTTCCATTTATGATTTCTTTGCCCCCCCGTCCAAATAAAAAAAAAAAAATCCCCAACTGACCTTTCAAATAATAAATCATCATTTTGATCTTTCAGGTGATTCCAAGGTTTCTCACCCTCTTGCAGATGGACAAAAAATGGTAGGTTTGTTTGACTTTTCTTTTTGAGAGGTGTTTTGTAGAAACCTTGTAGTAGTTATAATCTAGCTTTATTTTTTTTACATGGGACATTGAGAGAAACGCTAAACAGAATAAATCTAGTTTCTCTTTCTCTTCTCTGCCGCAGCACTATACAGGGAACCCTTCCCATATCCCGCCATTTCCTATTTGTCGATGATGCCATCAGTGCTTTCCTGCTGGTTCTGGAGAAAGGGATTGTGGGTGAAATCTACAACGTGGGGACAAGCTGTGAGATTCCCATCATGCAACTGGCCAAGGAGCTTATTAGGATGGTGGGTTTAGGGTTTTCTTTTTTCAAGAGGTAGCAAACTTGCAGGAAACTATTTAAAAATTAAACAATATTGAAAACTGCATGTTTTTTGTTTGTTTTGTTTTTTTAGGTCAAGAATGTGCCAGACTCCGAGGTGAATGATTGGATCGAGTTTGTACCTGACAGGTGAGTCACGAAAGGCAAGACACGTAAATGTAAAAATCTTTTGTGCAGTGGTATGTAATGCTTCCAGGAAAAAGCCACATCCTCTCACCCTTGCACAGTTAAAACAAAAGTTTAAAAAAAAATCTGATTTTGGTCAGTAATAATAATAATAATAATAATAATAATAATAATAATAATAATAATAACAATAATAATGTTATTGTTATAATTATTATTATTACAGCAACTATTAACACTATGATTGACACATCAGCAAGCAAGTATTTTCTGAGAAAATCTGAGTTAATCTTAACACCAAGAGGCACATTTGATGCTCTACAGGCCGCGGGTCGACCTGCGCTACCCCATTAAATGTGAGAAGCTGCAGCAGCTGGGCTGGAAAGCAGAGGTGTCCTGGGCTGAGGGCATCAGACAGACCGGTAAAGTAACACCCTCACACAAAACACAGGCTTCTAGAAAAAGAATCGGTCCACAGTATGGCATGAGTAAATTAAAGCCCCCACCCACAGTGGGTACCCATTGTAGCCCAAATAGATATGAAGCATTTGGGAGATATATAATTAATGCCATCGATTCCCGTGTTTTGCTCATCTTACAGTCAAATGGTACCAAGACAACCCAGACTTCTGGTCGGACGCAAGTGAGGACCAGGGGCAGATCGGAGGCGAGCTTGGAAAAGCTCTCGACAAATAAGCGGCCTCAGCTGTGCCCTGCGGATTGACTCATAGGCAGCAGAGTGAACTGAGTCACAGAGACTCTTTCATCCTTTTTTTTTTTTTTTTTTTTCCCTCCAAACATTTATGTAGCAACAGGACCAACAGGAAGGCAGAGCCTCCCCTCAACCAAAGCAGAGTTTCTCCTTCAAATGAATGCACTTTATCTTCCTATTACTGATTCAGCTGATTTTTTTCAAGTGGTCTTATTTTGCGCAACTCCAGATTGTTCAATGTTAATGCAAATTGTTTATATTTTTTAAACAAAGTCTGTGGAAGAATGTAGAACTTAAAGACACTTGTGTTTCAGTTTTGTTTTTTTAAAAATTCTTTTAAAAAAAACACATGAGACTATAGAGAAGGAAAAACCCTGTTCCAAGCAAACAGCTTGTGCCAGCTCCTGATACTGTCCAGCAGGTTTTAGCAACTCTACTGTAGATGCATTTTTACATTTCAATTTTATGTTAAACCTTTTGTAGCATTGATCAGTTTAAATATCCGTTTTTGTTGTCATCTCAGTCAAGTGCATTTTTTACTGTACACATAAAAGGTTTTTTTTATACGATGCTGTAGAAGGTATTTTACTACAAATAAACTTAATAATTTCAAGGGATCTGACACCATTCATGCTTTGCTCAAACATCTAAAATCCTACAAACATACAACAGACATGCACAGAGGAAGAAGAAACAGTTTTAAAAAAAAAATAAAAACAACAAACAGTTACATTTGCAAATCCAAACCTTTATTTGTGGTAAAATCAGAATAGATGCACAGTTTTGTTTTTTTTTTCTTTTTTCTTCGTGCAGTGCTCCTCTTCGTGCACAACTGCTAAACTAATACATAAAGCAAATACTAACTACCAGGCTGCGTCCGCTGTGTGTCCACATGGTGGGTGGGTGAGCGGGGAGGGGGGTCTGGCCAGTCAGTAATGTGACAGCATTTGGCTCCATTTCATTTCAGCTCAGTCTCTAAACAGCAATCATTCCTAAATACGAGAACACACTTTTTCTTTTTTAATTTTTTTTTTTTTTGGGTCACCTTCTAAAATTAACCAAATTGAAAATGAAATAAAGCCGCCAAGTGTTTATATTTTTGTGCACTTTGTTTCCCAAAAGTTAATAACTACAGAAAAGCCATTAACTTAGTGTCACAAAATTATGTGTTTGTGCACACAAAAGGCTGAAAAATGATCACTCATCTGCGTGCCATATGTTTAAGCTGTCAATGATCGCGGCTTTGCTTTGGCTCCATTACACTCTGGTCCACTGAGGCCACAGTCATTGGACAAATAAATTTGTCCCAGTATAACTGCAGAGCGTCAATGCCAAGTGGACCTCAAGTACACACACAATTTAAATTATTCTTCTCATGCAAAAACAGATTAAAGAGTCATGGATCAGCAGCAAGTTGCAATTAAAAATATAACATCCTCATGTTATTCTAATGTGAAAAACAGCAGGATGGATCCTCATTTCTGATTGGCCAGACGCCTCCCCATGACAGCATTGAGGCCTGAAAATATGCAAATCACATCAACGTAGCAATAGAACCACAGTTAATTCTGTGTTATGAAGACTTTTAAGGTCGCCACTTGCCAGACATTCACAACAAGGGTATTAACAGGAAGGAAAAGTGTAAAGACTCAAATGAAAAGAGAAAAACAAAAACAACATCTGACTTGGAGAGAATTCGGACACTTGTTTTTTGTACTGCATGTTTTTTTTTTGTTTTTTTATAAAATGGTCTTTGATCGTAACGTTATTGTTTTGTTTTTTTTTTAATCCAAACCTTGGCATACATGGTGGTATTGTCTCAAATTTTGTTTGCCAATTAAAGATGGCTGTTTATGGTTGATTATCATTATTGGCAATGGAACCTGTAGCACAAACAGGTTTATGGATCTGATACTGAGTCCAATGTGACTTTAAAGGTAACCCGTGTAGGATGTTTCTCTTAATATGTCACAGTCACGTTAACAGCAATAGGACTGTCAGTGCTTCACTATGTAGCCTCATGCGACACCACGTGCACATCCTCACGTATTGTTGTGGATGAAAGAGCAGAGAAGGGCCCAGTTATTGCTGACCCCTTCAGCGACGGATTTTCTCAAAATTTGCATCAAATACGAACCGTTTAACAACAATTGCAAGTGGAAAGTCCAAGGTGAGTGCAAATTTAAAACAAAATCTCTCTTCTGTGTTTTAAGAAAAAGGATTTTTTTCAGTGGACTATATGAAACTATCATTTGAGATGATAAAAACTTTGGATTTTTTGCCATATTTGTTAATATTGTAGTACATGACCCTTGTTATATGCAGACTTGGTTTACAATCCAAGTGCTTGCTTTTTTAAAAAAATCTATAAATGGTTTCTAAAGAAAATTTCCAGGCATCATGGTATGTATAAAAAAAAAAAAATAATAAAAAAAAAACCAAACCATGCATATCAAAACAAAATTTACTCAAATTATGATATAAAAATTTTGGCCACATGCCGCTACGTTTATACTGAAGGCATCGATAAAAAGACAAAGTCGATGGCTATTAGCAACTCTGCAGGGCACAGCAATGCTTTGGACTAAAGGCTAAGATGAAAATTTTTTTAAACCTTCAGTTGTTGAGATATTTCTCTCTGGACCAAGTCACGCTGTTAGTGTGAAAGGGACTACAAAGGAATGAGGCCTTTGTAGTCCCACCTCATGGCAGTTGTGTTGTTCAGAGGGCTATCCAGAGTTTAATTGTTCTGGGACATTCAAACTTACAGAAATGTGTAGCATAAGAAAATAACGCTACTTCATGGTTTTCGCGACTGGAGTGTTTGTGTGTGTGTATTTGTATATAAATAAAAGGCTTGTAAAGAGTAGAAAAAAAAGATATGCACGTGGTGTGAGTACTTTTGTACTGGCCTTTAGTAGAGAACTGATCTGTGGGGTTTTCAGTGTTATGGCACCAGTGACAGTATTGTTGCTTTTGGATGTGGATTTTTCAAACTTTTTTTTTTTTTTTAAAACATTTGTATATCATTAAAGCTTGTTACAGTGACATATCCAAGGAGAAATCCCTACACGTTGCATCTTCAACATTAAAAAGCTCACACTACCCCAGAAAAATAGAAATTTTCACTCATACCAATGACATTCAACATTCAAGTGCCAGTGTTTTTGTTTACTGTCTTTTGGTCAAGTCACTTTGTAAAATATCGACTTTTGTATTAGGCTTATAAAAATAAATATTTCTCAAAAATGCTTGATAAATTACACAAACTAGCAGCGAAAGTAGACTCGAGAACTCTGTGTGCAAACAGCTGAATCCTACGGTTGCTGCTAACTAGAACTCCACTTGGTCCCAAAAAAACCAAAAAAACAAACAAACAAAAAAAAAACCCACACCAAAACAAAATTAAACAAACAAAAAAACTAAGAAAATTAAAAACAAAATTAAAACAAAAAACAAACCAAGAATTAAAAGATAAACAAAACAAAAAACCCCAAAACAAAACAAAAAACTGTTTCATATCTGGAAGAACATTTCCATACAACACATACACACACACACCCACACTATACTGTGGAGAAGCCTCTCTTCTGACACTTGGCTGTGCTACTCTTCAATCACTCTCACGCATTCGTACACACCTCTTGGAGGTTTCGAAGGATGTGCTACAGCGACTTTAGCTGAACGTTAAACTAAGTAACTGAAGTGTTTCTGTAAAACTCAGTGGGGTTTGACGTCTTCCTACAACAGAGGGGCCTGCAGGCCGCAGCAATGGGAGCATAGCACCATTAATTGTTCACTGACGATCAAAACACTCCTGCTGGTTAGTTAGTTACCGCGGTGACGCAGAATCCTTTGCCACGGCGACACTGTCGGTGTGTCTGTTGCCCTGGTAACGCTTTTTACGACGTAACCAACTTTACTACCTACTCCATTAGGGCTGGGTATCACCCTTGAATTTAAGGCATCAAAAGGTTTTTCAAAAAAATTCAACAATCAGAAACTAAAGTGCTGGACCTCTAAAGGAGAACTTTAGGAATTTTCTTTCAGAGGAAATGAACTGAGCATGCTCTACTAATAATTAGCAAAGCTAATTAGATGGCTCAAACAAATGTTACAGGTATCATTAGGATTCAGTCTGGACTAAAACAGTAGATTAGATGAATGACCTACATTCCCATTGGTGTGGCTAAACTGCAAACTAAGACAGAACTGAAACGGATCCATCTGACAAAAGGAAGTCAAGATGACACTTTACTTAAACATGTAACCTTAGTGGCAACAAATAGCAACTAAATTTCCAAACTTCAGCACCAAGAATCTATTTGTCATTTCCTTTTTTTTAGCCTTCATTGTTCATTTAAAACTTTGGCATGAAGTGTTTCAGATTTTAAAAAGAAAAGAGAAAAACATAGTCTTTTCTCACGGTGATCACACACCTCACTGTACTAAACCCTTATATTTTTGCCATTCTGTGGTGACTTCCATGCACTGTGATGTCACATGCATACCCCGCTGCTGCATAATGCATTTGTTAGTTTGTAAAACAGTTTGGATTTTGCATTGTGTATTTAAAAAATACCCAGCCCTAAGCAACATGTTTCAGTCTTTAGCGAATCAGTGATTCAGTCATTTCAAGGCACTGCGCACATGTCAGAATCTGAGCTGATTTCACTTGTCCCGGTTTGTGCTTGAATCCGAGCGGAGCACAGACGGAAAACAGCCCTAACGAAACTCGAGAATCTTGGTGACGGCAAAGTGAAAGCAAGCCACAAGTAACTGATTTCTATTGCACTTACTGTAAAAGTTCAGTACCCTGGGGGAAGGGGGGGCATTTTGACGAGTTGGGATATGGGATTGGGGCACAGTGGTAGTTAAAGTGTTGTTCCAACACAGTTCAAAAGTAATTACAGCTAATAGATATAATCTGTCTTACCTAGAAAAAGACCTAAATACATTGCATATTTATGTGCATACTCTGAATACTACTACTCGACAAGATTGCTCTATAAACAAGATGAAAAGTGAGGTAAACTGAAGTTTGAGCTTCCAAGACTCCCTGCTGCATAACTCAAAAATAAAAAAATTCCTATCTACACTACCAGCAGTCAACAACATGCTCAGATCTCCTATTAAATCAACAGCTCCCAGCATCTGTATCACTGCACGTGAATGCTCCTGTCATTCGTTCTTTTTTTTCTTTTTATTAACGGTTTATTCTATCTGCCCCCTAGTGGCTGTTAGAAGGCACAGCAATGTCTACACTCTGAACCAGGCGCATTCAACTGCTTCGTCTCTGATAACTTATGTCCCTCTTAAACGGCATTTTAACACACTTTGTATTTTCATTAAAACACAGGAGTCTACACTAGCTGCACACTAAGTTTGTGGTTGGCAACAGCCAAGGATTCAAGTAACAAATGCTGACAATATCCCCTCTCACACAGGGAATGTGTAACAGTGTCAGTTGACATTTCAGTCAAGCGCTAAACTTGTGTTATGAAGTCAATATTTAAAGATAGACTCTGAATTCCTGCCTGATTGCGTCCAACTTTCCCAACTCTAAACAACTCCAAAACATCAGAACTATGGGGATTTGTGGACGTTCCTGGGTAATGTGACACAATTAGAGTCTGGCATCCTCAACTGAAAGGTAACAAGCTCCTGGCTCCTCCGTCACGGAGTCCAGAAGTTGAATGTGTTTGTTTAAAATTTGACAACTATCACATGACTGCCCACAAGACTGGTCAAGAAAAGTTCTACATTTCAAGGTGTCCCCAAGACTATTAAAAAAAAAAAGTGCAACTTAAGAGTATTCTGATGTGTAGCGAGCTTTAAACTAAGCAAATCCTTCATAATTGATTGTCATTTGCAATGTTATCTTTAACATATTATCATGTTACTGATTTCTTTCTTCCTGCTGCTTATTCCTTCATACTTAACATAAATATAATTTTCTTCTCCATTGCTTCAGGAGAAAAACTAAAGTGTTACTGATGACAGAAAAATTCTCCGATGCTTTAACAGGTGCTAAAGTCATTTTAAACACTGCTCTCTCTTAATCACTGTTTTACCCAGTGCTCATTGCAGTTTATCCTCTTTTAGACTGCAAGTTGGACCACAGCGAGAGCACAAAGCTTTATGCTACAATAATGGTGAAACTGACACTTAAACAGTGGCTGAGAGAAAAATTGCGAACTAATTTTCTGTTTTTGTTTGGAAGCTTGACATGGTCAAGTGCATTGTGTTTTGCTTCTCTTGGTAGCTTAAATTTCTTTTTTTTCTCCTAATAGGAAAATTGCCTTTAAACATTTGGTGAGATTCATCGCTGAACCAATTTCTCCCACCACATTTTCTGACAGAGGGAACTGGTATCTTTGCACCAACATACCAAGAAGCTTTCTAATCTAAAATCTATTTTGTCAATTTTGTAAGTGACCTGCTGTCTGCCATGAATCCTCAGTCCTCCAGCACTATGCAGCCTGAGACTCTTCAAAAAGTGTTAAAGCAAACTATTTTCCGAACCTCCCTATCAACTGTACTCGAAGGAAATAGATTTGAGGATTGACCCGAACATGACTTCTAAATAAAAAGTTGTCTAAAAATCATAGAAGACGGAAAAAATCTGAGAATTTTAACATAACTAAAGCCTGCTATAGAATTGTACTCGCTTGCTTAGCATTTTTACACCCTTGACCAAAAAACAACAACACTTGCATATGTTTTGTTGCCTTGGTCCAGCCTTGTCATATGTCAAAGCCAGTGGGCAATTTGAGGGAATCTTGCCTCGTGAACATTAATTGGTAAATGAATTCCCCTTATCGATTTAAGTATTTGTAAACACGTATTTTCCGTAAATGCTATCTCGAAAGAATAAATCTGCTGAGCTTGTTCAAATTGCCCACTGAACTAAGCAGACCAGACACTGCATGGTCCAATGTCGAGTGATGGAACGTAATCCTCTACACATCAAGTGTTGTTTTCTCTTATTGTTAACATTCTCTTCAGTGGAGATTCTTCTCTTTCTATTGTAAAGAGTTTAACTATTTACAGTTAATCTATATTTTTATTTCACTAAGGTTATTCATGTAAACAAAACAAATTAACACCCTGATAAAAATTAACAATTTTCCCCACCAGGTAGCAACAGAGTATTTTTTGGCTTATTCTGCTGCTTATTGACACAGCGGGGGATCGGACATCTACCACTGAACCATCCAAATGTCCAGTGGAGTTTCAAACAGGGATTAAACACAAGACACCCTGGGTGCAGGTCAACTGCCCCTTAAAGCCTGGTTCCACAGCAGAACAAAGTAGGGCGAACCAGGTATGACATCAAGAAAATCCATTTGATCTTCTTATATCTTTATATTTTCAGTTCTGTTATGTCACTTGTTCTCTAGCACACTTTAACTGTCCTTTATCTTGCTGTTCTATGGTGAGCTAGGCTTCCTTTTGTCATTCCTAGCATGGTTAAATGGGACGATGCTAGCCAAAAGTGCAGCACACACCAGGCGAGTCATTTGACAACCACACACACGTACAGGTAGAAGTAGCAGTGAAGGGGCCGTAGCTGAGAATGAGCTGGGAAGAAGATAACAGCATCAGTCAGCAACGGCCTGTGCTGTGATACTGCTGGGGTGCAGCTTACGTAGAAAACAAGGGGCGTAGAGGTTGTGAAGCACACGATATGGCGCTGGTGTGTGTTGCCTTTAAAACCGGGTCTAAATCTGGATTTAGGAAAATATCTGTGCTTTCTTTGTCAGCTGACATCTTTGAAACACTGCATTGGAGAAATCGACTTCAAAACAGCAGCAGGGAGGAAAATAAAATGATGAGACTCAAATCTGTTTGTAACAACAGGAATGTAAGTCTCTGCAATCTTAAACGGGAACTGAGTAGACATGGTTGTGATCGTGCCCGTTCACATCTGCTCATAGTACAGTAAGACAGGACATGGCTAAAATGTGCTATAGAGGTGTGGCATTATATCCTCCAGAAGCCCCAACTGTACCTGCTGTGCAATGGGTTAAACTAGCTTATCCAATTTTTTACTTTTATCCCTTACCTCAACAGATCTTTAAGACCTAACGAATAAACTGGAATGACTTATTTTAGAGAAGACTCTTCATGTAACTCTCCAGGATAGAGTGAGCAAGAAAATTTTGAACTCTTATAGCTTTTTAGTTGTGTATCCCCTTGAAAGAAGCTTTTGGCAAACAAGGGTTTCAATGTTTATGGTGGAAGCGGAGCCAGTTTCCCAAGAGCATAGTGGCACTAAGAGTTGCCTGAACGCCCAAAGCCACAGATAAAATTTGGTAACCGTTGTTTTAAGCAGCAACCATGTAATGGCAATTTTTTCCTATTCAATAGCACAGACAGTTGCATTGTTAGATATCGCTTTGCTTGCAAAGTGTATGGAAACATTTCAGTTATTCCCAATGCTCATGAGGACTTCAAATGCTGCCACATGCAAATCTGACTTATAAAACGCTAAGGAGCCGAGTGTTTCAGCAAATTACTGTAAATCTAATATAACTTGAAAGTGGCGTCAGACCATGACCTCTCACAACGGTAAGTTATGAGCAAAGTCTCAACATTATCGACTACATATGTGAATTGTAATAGAGAAGCAACATGACACAGGTGCTGCTGCACGGCTACACCAAATTCTCTCTCAGGGGCTCTGCTTCTGGCATCAAGTGACCCAACAGTTAGTGACAAGATGGTTTTGAGAAACCCAAACTCAAGCTCAAACCAGAGCTATAGATGTGACATACAGGTCAATGAGTAGGACTCCGTTTCCCAAAAGCATAAAACCACTGTTATTACCTCTGTTCACAGCCTAGTAAAAAGCAAATAGGTCTGTTTTCATTATTAATACAACTTCTGTTTATGAGTAATACAAATGTAATATATTTTTTTAAAAACCATTTTAGTGGCTTTGGATGAGGGTGTGTTTAAAATAAAATCTAGAAATTTTGTCACAGTGATAATATGCTGTTGGGAATCAGCTCATCAGAGACCTTCTGATGAATTTGAACTCCAATAAACAGATGAGGAACAGTGTTGCGGTTCCTCATCACAGTTTTTGTTTAGGTTTTTTTTTGCCAAGGTTTGATTTAGTTCAAGCCTAGTTTGTTTCCTTCCAAATATAAATAAAGAGAAACATGTTTGAACCCATACATGACATTAAATACACATTTTTAGTCACAGTTGGCCAATACTTGCAGCCAGTTACGTATTGTGGCAATAAAAACAAAGGAAATAAGAGAAAAAGTTCAAATTCTGAAAGGCACAGTACAGAAACAAATGATCCTCCATTATGTTTTGTTTCAGACAAAGAAATGCTGTTTGTAATTGTGATATAAATAACCACAAGTCCTAAGATTCTGTTGGCTGGCAACATTGCAAACGGTCAATGTCTGCCAGCTTCCCGGCCCCTTGTCTCTTCTGTCTCTGTCAGACATCTTTCTCAGAACTCGGTAAATCAATATTTCAATATGTTTTAAAAAGGTGAAAAAAACCCAAAACAAAACATTTTGCTGTTTCTGTGGCCCCTTTTAAGAATCTGTCATGTGCATGAGGGAGACCTCAGCCATTTCCCATTTTTGAATTTATATGCACACATATTTTGCTGAGATCTGACATCTTGCCTATCTCTGCAATATATTTTAGAAAAGTTTTCGGCCGGTGATTTACAACATGGCCACGCGTTACATACAAAGATGACATGTGAAGGTACACAGGAAGCCTGGCTGGCTTGGGGGGGGGGGGTTACGGACAAAAACACAATAAGGCCAGAACTCAAATCTAAAGTGAAAAAAATTGATATGCCCCTAGTCTTCTACAGCTATTTTGGAGAAGTCCACACACTGTAAATCTTACACGTGCATGTATCTTAGGGGGTTAAAAGAACACCTAGAACATTGATTTAATTGGTAGTTTTTCTTCAGACATATCACAGAGGGCAAACAGTTTAAAAAGTCTTCACTGAAACCAAAGGATGTTGCTAGCTGGAAGTAAATATGTGGCTAGTGTTAAACAAATAACCAACCAAAACTGAAAAATCCTTTTAAACTGTGGCCTATTTAAAGAGGTGAGATTTATCAGGAATTAAAAAAAAAAAAATCAAAGAAGAAAGGATGGGGAACTTTAAAGACAAAGGTGGAGATGGAAAGGACCAGAATAATCTAAAGAGAAATTAAAAGATCTTAGTGCATAGGGATGGAAGGAGGTCTATATAAACGAGTATAAATAGTTCAATAACATGCACGTTGGTTCTTGGGGTTAAATGAGGGGTGGAGACAGATGGAGTGCAGACAACAGTGTGGGGAAAGGAAGGAGGATGAGTGAGAAGAAGAAAGTGGGGTGAGTGAAAGTGGGGATGAAGAAAAGAGGAACCTAGTTGCCCCACCAGTCAACTTGAGAGTGTGAGTAGTTGCCTCCGTAGCCGTCACTGGTGTAGAAATTACCAAAACCACCTAAAAGAGAAGAAACAGCGGGGAAAACTCGACAGTAAAAAGTCAGCCCAGATGTACCTGAAATAAATACCAGTGGGCCTAATATTGATCCCTGTGGGAAACCTGACAACAATTTGGTAATATTTGGATTTGGAAACCTATTACTATAACATTTCTTAAGCAGTTCTATAAAAATTCTTGGTACAAAAAGAATGACAATATATAGAGTATATAAAAAAAATAAACATCATAAAAACACCAGTTATATCCAAAAACTCAATCCTCACCTCCTCCAAAGCCACGTGTTCCTCCATGTCCTGCCTGGTTGCGACTTCCACGTCCTCCAAACCCTCCGGTGCTGGCTCCAGCGGCCGTCTGGCGATAATCACGTGCTCCAAAACCTCCGGAGAACCTGGTGGTGAAGTCAAATACAATATCTAAAATACCCACTGAACTTCACTGCATTTAGGCATAAAATTGATGGGTTTAGCCTCTTAAATGACAGACAGAATTAAGAAGATATATGTTTACCTCTTAGAGCGTCCTCTGTTGCTGCTCTTATGCTGGTGTTCATAGGCCAGGCTCTCAAGCCATGAGGGAACTTCCTGTTTGGCCTCTACTAGGATGTCCAGAAGGTCTTTAGTGATGTTCCCATTCTTATCATTGAAGAATGATGTGGCCAGTCCTACATATAAAAAGTATTAAGTAATATTAGGAGCAAAACACAGCTTTTGTATATAATAACTATAAAGAGTCTGGTCTAGACCTGCTCTATATGAAAGTGCCCTGAGATAAGCTCTGTTATGATATGGCGCTATATAACTAAAATTGAATTGAAGTGAATCGAATTTTTGTGATGTGGGACTCAAAAAGCCTAAGGTCTATCCTCATTTTAGATCATGTAACACGTTATGGGGTACAGCTTCAACTGAAATTAGCTGCAGTCTTACCCAGGTTTCCGACTCGTCCTGTACGTCCGATACGGTGGACATACTCCTCTATGTCGCTGGGCAGGTCAAAGTTAATAACATGCTTCACATTGGAAATGTCCAGACCCCGAGCCGCTACCTGAGTTCATAAGAAAAGAGCAGAAACAATATCAAAATTTAATTGATATTTTGGGCCAATATTGTGTGTCATAACAAACAGTATGTAAGTTTATCCATTGTTCATGAAGACATTTAAAATATCCAAATATATATTATGATTAGTGTTTGTATTCGAATTTTACTTTTACTGACCGCTGTGGCCACCAGAATGGGGCATTTTCCTGATCTGAACTGGTTCAGGGCCTCTTCTCGGTCTCTCTGAGAGCGGTCGCCGTGGATACTAGTGCAAGCGTAGCCCTCCCGATACAGGAAGTCCTCCAAGGCATCTGCACCTTTCTTGGTCTCCACAAAAACCAGAGTCAGCGAGTCCTTACCTTGTCAACCAAGAGCAAAGACACCAGACGTTAATCATTAAAGGCGTGTTGATAATCACGGTGGTCACAACCAACACAAACAGCAGTTTTTCAGGTTCTTGAGAACTGAGTAGCTTCAGGGTTTTCCTGTGTTCAAACCTCAGCTTTTAATACTGCAAAGCTGTAGCAATAAGCTTTGATGAATGACGGCTGATTAGATTAATTTTTTCTCTCTCTCTTTTTTTTTTAAATCTGCACTACTCAAAAAAAATGGGGGGGGGGTCCCCCCCAAAATAATGAGGAATCATTTTTTTGAGAAGGTTAACTTGCACAAAAAATTTAACGTATATCTTGCTCTGAACCCAAGAAATTAATAACATATGTGACCTTACAATTCTTCAAACTCTCCGATGACATGGCAAAAAACAAGTTTCAGGCTTCCCATTTCACTACATATTGTGAATTTCACTTGTGACTAAAACTGTTGCACCGTGCACAGCAATGTCAGGCTCTGTGTATCGGTAAAAGCACCACATCTGATGATGACAAAGCATTTTGATACAATTTGATGTGACACAATCTGATGTTTTTGACATCATAAATTTCACTGAATCACAATGACAGTCTTGAAATGTAAATCCTTCAGTATATCAATTCATAAAACTTACTGATCATACTCTTTCAGCCCTAATGGCAGGTTATATGTCTACCAGTGAGACCGTATCAGTCCATGATGTGATACATAAATCTTAAGAGCATGCACCTTAAGTATTTTACTGTTGATCTCACATTACAAAAATGTTTTTCTATAAACAGAATAGTGGAACAGACAGCACAGGGATGCAGCATGAATAAAAACAAAAAAATGTAATAAAAAGTAAATCACAAGAATAATTAGCTAACAGCATCAGCAGGACTGTGACTAGAGCCTCTGATGGAAAGAGCCTGGTCAAATTTCTTTCTCAATGCTTCTGACATCACCAGCCGATTATGAAGTGAAAGCCATTGGCTGACAATTACCTATATTTATCCAGATTTATATCCACTCGTTAGCAGTTGAGACTATAGCACAACTAGACTCTCTCCATCAAGGATTTGGGTCTGACATGAGGACACTGCAAAACATACTGTATGTAGAGATGTAAAGAAAAAGACCAAAAACAAAAAAAACAAAACTTGAAAACATAACAGGCATGTTTGGTTTAAGCTGAGAAAACCTGAACCATGAAATGGTACACAGAACCAAAAATAACAGACTAAACATAGGATTCTCCACCGACAGAGAAGAATATTAAAGGCAAGCAAACTTATCGAAAAATATGAAGTGACAAATACATGTTTCTTGATTGAGGATCTTACCAGGTTTCTCTATGTTGTCTCCAGTATTGTCCTGTACCTCGCTGGGGATGACTTGGGATAAAACCACACCAAACCACCAACATGTAAACTGCACTCAATCATCAGTAGAAAACCAACTGTTTGTTTAATGTTCCTGATGGACCAAAAGTTTGCCTCAGTTTGCAAAATCTGTTCTACTATTAAAAGAAAATTGGTTAGTTTTCAAACAACAAATGTCTCTTTAAATGGGTTTTTACTATAAACTGAAGGAACAGAAAATATTTGTTGAATCCTTCAGGGTACTAATGATATTTCCTCTTTTAGAACATCTCACCATTACCTTACTCTGGGCAAGAGGAAAATATGATTGGATGAAATGTCATCTATAAACCCTCCTGGATGTCAAGGCCTGTTGCTAATCCCCAGAAAAGACAGAAAATGTGGACAGACTTTATCTGAGCAGCATGTTTGGGAGGGTCAAAATTAGAATTTTTGAACCTCTATTGATGCTGCCTGGTATAAGTGTATGCCAATTTTCATTACAGGAAACACTTAACATAACTATGTGAATGCTCCAAGCTTTTCCAAATGTTTCAAAATGGTTGACAGACAAGGGATGTTGATGGGCATTACACTGAGCTAGACACATAGTAATGTACCGGCTGAGATGTGAGGACAACAATATGACAATGGCAAAAAGGACAGGGGAAATAAAACTGCACTGTGTGTATGTATTTGTGTTTGCAATAGCTTGACACAGATTCACCTCTGAGGGTTATGAGGTATCACTGTGTGACTGGCTCACCTGTAGCACTGAGCAGGTCCAGGAGGAAAGACCGCTTATCGCTCTCTTCCACCCACACCACTTTCTGAGTAATGTTCTCTGAGGTGGAACCCACTCTGCCCACTGCCAGGAAGATGTACTCCTCTAGGAAATCCCTGGCAAGGATCTTCAGGAGGAGCAGACAATGTGCTTATTAACAGATTTTTAAGCACTGGATTGGCAAGACGTGTAACAGTTTTAATGATTCCAATTCAGATTCCATTGATCCTGACATAATTCTTGTTTAACCGACACTGTTTTTCTCTTTTACTAAGAGCACTTGTTGACCAAAAACTGTGGAAAGGCACTATAGGGAACAATGGAACTAGAGGATCTAATCTAAGAACTGAAATCACCACAAACACACCTGGATCTCTTTAGGAAAGGTAGCACTGAACATCATGGTTTGTCGGATGCCTTTATGCGGCATGGTGTCTTGCTCAACGATGCGCCTTATTTGTGGTTCAAAGCCCATGTCCAACATACGATCTGCCTCATCCAGGACCAGGTAGCTGAAGTGATGAAGACACAGAGGAAGAGGAAGAGGTTGTAGCCTTTAAAATAAAGCTAAAGTCGAATCTTTATAAAATACAATTCCATAAAATATATCTCATAAGACCAATGATTCCATTAAACTGAATCAGTCCATGAAAAAATATCTATGATTTCTTCCATCACTCCCCTCCTCCTGTCCATGTCTTACTTGCAGTAGTCAAGTCCAATCTTGCCCCTCTCCATCATGTCTACCAATCTTCCTGGTGTGGCCACGAGCAGATGGCAGCCTCTCTCCAGATCTCTGATCTGCTGTCCAATATCTGCTCCTCCATACACAACACAGGGACGCACTCTGGACCGGTAGGAAAACTATAAATAAAACAAGAAGGATGAAGAAATGCATGGGTAAATGTTTTTTCTTTAAACAGGCGGTTCGAGTTAATGTACGTGCATGTTTGTATATACCTTCCTGGCTTCATCATATATTTGCAATGCCAGTTCTCTGGTTGGAGCCAGTACCAGGGATATGGGGTACTGCTTACGACGCCCATACTTTCCATTCTCCTGTAATACAATGACAACAAGCAAAAGATTAGTCCAGTGAAGTCAAGAATTCAAGGGATGGAGCAGATGGTTTCAGCTGTCTGCACAACAAGTCCAACACAAATGTGAGCTTTGATGTTATATGTCACCATTTGCCAGGTCTAGCTCAGAAAGTGGGTTCAACCCTGGAGGGTGGGACCCATAGGAAGGGTCACAGGATAAAATTTAGGGGTTGCTAGAGCACGAACAGAATGGGAAAGGATAATGATGCCGTTTTCTTTTGAATACTGGTCAGATTGTTCTCTTCTGACCCTATAAATTCAACTGTAACACTCATTGATATATGCAACCAGTGACAAGGAATCATTTTTGACATTTTTCAACTTTAATTCTCAATTTAGGGACCTTGTCAGTTTAATTACTTTTGGTCTACTGAATATATGCCGTATCTTCCCACCAACAATGTTGGCCATAGGATTGTCCCATCAGGCAAAATCAGCTGCATAGTGCACATTTAGCCCAAATCAGGTTTGAATAAACTCTGTAAAACCATTTAGCATTTTTAACAGATCAGCATGAATATCAGTGACTGAAAATGGCAGCTTGTTTATTTGTTTGTTGCACTGAATGGTTCACTCAATAGCAATGTGTTTCAGGAGACATCGCTATTATAAAAAGGTGGACTCTCTTGAGGATGAACTACCTACAATCTTGTATAGTTGTGTTCTGTCTACTATTATCGACCTTCTCCCATTAAAGCTTGTTCCCTATCTAAATTTAATGTTTTGTAGTGTTTGACTTGTGAATACACTATAAAACATGCTTTAAATTTTTTTTTTTTTTACTCTTAAACAACCCCATACTTTCTTCATACCACAGTTCAATAATAATGCTTTTGTCATTTTTAAAAATTCACCTTGAAACTAATCCATGCGTTTGAACCTGTTTAGGAAACTTGAGGAAATTAAGTAAACCTATTCAATCTAAAGGGCTTAGAATTTTTTTGCTCACCTGTCCAGAGGCTTTAGCTGCATTAAGAGCCTCTCCTGGTCCATCAGTGTAGATCTGGCTGAGAATCGGCAGCAAGAATGCTGCGGTCTTCCCAGAACCTATGGGAATAATGTCAAACTTGTCTATATACCTCCCCTTGTGTTCAGCCGAGTCATCACTTCATAGCATCATCACAAGAATCTAGTATCAATTCTATTACTATGTTTTGTTTCTGGAGATGTGATGCACTATATGTATGTGTTTGTATGTTCTACCTGTCTGTGCACAGGCCATGAGGTCTCTCTTTGACTTGACAATAGGAATGGCATATTTCTGGACAGGGGTTGGTCTGGTGTAGCGACTCAGAGCGATGTTACCCATGATAATCTCACCCATGTCCACGTCTTGGAACTGCACAGCACAACCACAAAAACAAACATTTATGACAACAGTGGTGTCCAGGAAATGTTGCAACTCATACACAGTATAATATCATTAGATCTCTAGTTAATAACATAATCTTACACTCTCAATGTGGTGAGGGCAGTTCTGCCCTGTGGCCTCAACTGGAATGTCATCGTATTTCTCAAAGTTAATCCCAGTGTTACTGCCAGAGAACAACTCACTACAGAGGAGAAAAAAAAAAAAAGAGAAACAGTGCAGGTGGGTCCTATGTTTAGAAAAACATCTTATGCAGTGTAATGATTTGCAATAATTCTTTTTGGGGGAAAAAAGAAATCCAACTCCATGACTAATGTATGACATTTCTTTGAACACAAGTTATGTTTTTTTCCAGGTATAATCTTCACCCCTGAGCTGTAGGAGAGTCACTCATTTGTCTTAAATCATTTGATAGTAGAATTTTGATAAATATCATATTGATTAAGTCAGTACAATTTTCAGAAGCCTAAGAAATATAATTTTGTTAATGACTGATATTTTTCATTATTAAATGATACTGCCTGAATGTAAAATTTCCATGTCTTCAAAGGCTAAATTACACTTAAGTGACAATTTTTATGTGTTTGTTGAATATTCTGGTTCATTGAAACCATTAATAATTATTATTTATCTCTCATGTCTGTTGTCTTCATGCAAGTTATTTTTCAGTTTTTCTTTGATGCAAGAGAAAAAAGATCAATCATAAGTGGTAATGGTCTACTAGGGGTCTAATAGTGATCTATTCATTGTACAGTCCATTCAGTCCTGCAGCACACATCCAGTATAAATCTGATAAATGCTACCATCTCTTTGGTTCTGGTTCTGGTGATGATATCAAACTCAAGGACATTCACATGTTATGTCTGTTCCTTAATGTTATTTTTAATTAGCAAATCACTTGCCTAATTATTCCCGATGTCCCTGCTATGTCTATTAAATTAACCAGTTTTTCTTATCAGGACTACACCAGTTATGACCAGAAAAGCATGGACTCACTGTTCAAGGCGTTCATTCCGGGGTGTTGGTTTGGACCAATCCCCGTCATCTCTGGACTCCTCAACCCAGCGGCTGTTTCCTCCTCCACCACCAAATCCACCATGCTCAAACCTGAGCACAACACAAAGACATGGACGATGCAAGATGCTGATTTTTCCAAATTCTGCACATCCATCCACACTACGTGTTTACAGCTTTTAATGTTAGGCTAAGTAAAGTTTAAAAAGTGGTGAACTTTTTGCTTGCTTGTGCGGCACAGTTAACTGAAGTTGTTTAAGCACAGTGACAGATACACTTTTCTTGCAACAGAAGCTATACAGTCTGTCTCTGTCTTCTTACCTGCCTCTATTAGCATTGCCTCTGTCATTGAAGAAGGCAGACTTTCCTCGGTTGTTTCCAAAACTGCTATAAGCATCCTTAGGTGTATTCCAGCCGCCTGTGTCTGACAGGAGAATGAACACAAAAGTATAAGAAAACAGTTTTCAAATGTTCAGTATTATTAGAACAGTATTGTGCTATGCCCCCCCCCCACACAAACCCAGCCACCCTGAGCCAGGATCTGTTCAACTTTTCTACCTGTTAAAGCGAGCTTTTCGTTGCCACTGTTAAAATTATATTGAATTGCATTGAACGACAACTGGACTCTGAGTTGAAATATGGGTGATGGGTGATGGCGACCACTTAAGTCATATTTTGTGACTATTTTGTGAGACAGTGCTACTAAATTTTATAACGAGGAGCAACAGTGTCACCTGTTTTAACAAAAGTGATGTCATACTGATGACTTCTTTGACATGCTGTTAATGAGTCTGGAGCCAACTCCGAGTAAATGTTCATCAACATTAAATAAGTTAGACCTAGTGGTCTCCGTTAGGTTGGGTGAGTTCAGGGTTGTGAAAGAAGGGGTATTTTCAGAATATATTCATAAATACATATATGTATTATGTAAAAGACAACACAGGATGCATAAACACAGCCCATTTATACGCTTAAGTAGAGAATTAGGTTTCATGCGGTGACACAAAAATCCCACCTTTATTTTCATAGCCACCAAATCCCATTGGCTGTGCTGGGTTGATGGGGTTGAAGGATCCTCCCCTGTTGCCGCGGTAACCACCACCTCCAACGCCACCTCGGCCCCGCTCCATGCGCGGCGGGCCCCGGTTAAACGAGTTGCCGGTCATCCGGTTGTCATGGTAGCCATTAACAAAGTTGTTGCGCCCCCCATCCCAACCATCTACAGAAGGCGAAAGGACAATAAATGATCTCAGTAACACAGAATTGCATGACTGCAGTATTATTACTCATAACTGCTGTTAAACTAAGAGTGCTGTTCTGACCCCTCTTAATTGTATTTATACCTGCCTGACAGAAGACCATTAACAGTGTGGTTGCTTGACTTTTAACTATGCTTTCACTGCTGCTGCTCATTTACCACCATGGCAACACTGCACTAGCCAAATGACTGAGTTTTGTAGTAGTTCAGAGAGGGACTTACAGTTGGCTGGAGGCGCCATGGCGTAGACACCTTGTCGACCAGCAGCAAAGGCATTTCCTGCTGGACAGGAAGAAAATGTTTCAGTTGTGGTTTTTATCAGTAACAGTTACCGTTAATAAAGGTGCCTTGTGGAGTTTTTGACCACTAGTGGCATTATAGAGCAATGTTTTTACAAAGAGCAATGTACAGAGCCATGTTTTTGCACACATCCTTCCACCGGTTTCACACTATTGTACCGATCGACAGTAGTAGGATGCAAAGAAACATAGCAATGTGTCAACAAAGACAGGGAATATGAAGACTGGGTTCTAGCAAACTGGCATGAAACTGTGCATGACTTAAAACGTTCACAAGATTGGATTTGCAAATGTTTTATGCGGACGGAAATAAAAGGATTCACACCATGACTTTTGGTGAATAACACTAGAATTAAACATATCATCATGTTTTCTGGTTTACAGGAAAACTCCACAGGACAGCTTTAACTTGACCCCACTCACCATTTTTGGAAGCGTCTTTGTTCCGTAAATGTGGAGGAATGTATCGCCCTGTAGACAGAGACAACATCAGTGACAGAGTTTCCTTCCTTAGAGGTCTCAGAATCTGAATGTCTAATAATATAAAATCTAAACAGAGACATAAGGCCACCAACACAACCCTAATTCTAATTGACTGTGGCAACTACGGGTTGTAAAATGACAAAATGAAAAAGGAACAACAGGAAATCACTGGTTAAGAAATTTGAAATGCACTGTAATCCTGCATTTTCATATGGCTCCAGCCCAGTTCTATATTTACTTGTGAATGGACAAGATTATATTAAGGAGAGAAAAAGCCTGAACGATCTGATATAACAATAATTAAATACAAGTTTTCCCTCAACTTAATGTCACTGAACGTAAATTGCATGTTTTACATAAGGTGGTTTGACGATATTCAAGGATTTAATTAAACTTAACACGTCCATAGATATCCTGCCTTCAGTGATCTATGGTGGAACTTTGAACCAACATAAAAAGGAAATCCAACATAAATTTTTAAAGTCATTATTTAGCCTCCAACAACTGAAACTGATCTGAGATTATCAGTCAATAGATCAATTTTTATTATAAAAGTTTTGCATTCCAGTGCTTCTGTAAAAAAGGAAGTAAAAAATATTCCCCTGGCTTTGTTATCTTTAGCTGTCTTTCCTAATTTTCATTTCCTTATTTGCAATCTTGCTACCATTATTATTTGAAGAGGTAAAACATTCAGGTTTGTGAGTGTCTGTGCACATGAATTAGTGAGAGAAAACATTCTGGCTCCTTACTGCTATTGCCTCCACCTTGTCCGTCTGCTGCACTCAAGTCTAGGACAGCGAGCTGGAGAAAAAGAGAAAAACAGTCAGAAAAACAGACAACACAGACATTCAATCTTATTTTTCATCTTTTTGACACCTCCACCTCAAGATTTTACTAAACTGCAGCAATCTCTCTGTTAATTGGAAAAATCTTTACTACATCCTCTCTCTAATAATATGACTTTTTCCCCCAAGTCAACACTTCATTCCCCAATACTGGGGTAATTTTTCCTTCTCCAACTTTCCTTTGCTTCCGTGCAGGGTTTTTCCCCCTGCAAATCGAAAATGCACATAGTAGAAACAGATGGGTGGAAACTTGCTTAACTTAAGTTGAAATTAGAGCTCACTGAGTCATGGCCCACACAGTCATGTGTATAAACTGATGGGAACACTTACAGATCATCAAACTGCACTGTAAAAGGTTTTGATGACAGCAAATATCAACAATGGTCCCTGACTGCAGGGGCTGCCAGGCTTCTGTCTGTGTTTGAGGCCACAGAAAACTCCTTTCTACAGCAGATGACTCCAGAATCTGCTGCCAACTTGAAAACTAGAGCAAAATTGTATTTTTTGTTTATCAGTCAAAATGAGCTATCTGAGAGCTTTGTTTGCAAGCACAGGACATAAAATGAAAAGTCCAGATTTAAAGGAGAAGGACGCTTACACCCCCCACCCCCATTTCAGCACCAGACGACTCTGCACACTAGTCTGAAATATGTTTGAACGTCAACACGCAGTAAATTCTACTTTGGTTCTGTCAGCGACCTGCACAGACCCATAACTGGTCTGAGATACTTTACAACAAAGGACAGCAAAGTGATTAAAGGCAAAAGACCTGAAGTTGGTGCATCCAGCTTCTAAATATCTAACTGCTGGTAAGGAAACCACTTTGGATTTCATGCTCTCATGTCCAGAAAGTGAATTTGGGTCTTGAGGTGGGAAGCTCTTCTAAACTGTAACAACATTTAGTGAAGAATATCAATTAATTTCTGCAGTATAAAATAATCCCTGTGCAGCTTTTTTTTTGCATCCTGAAACAAAAACAGGGGATATTTAAATTTTCTTAAAATGAAATCGGCGTTGTGCATCCAACTCTGTAGTGAACAATTTCCCAGTTTAACCTTTCCAAAATATCAACTGAGAACATAAAGTACTTTTCTGTTGCCATCCAACTGTCTGACCAGTCAGACACGGATAGTCTACGTTGCTGGTGACGCAGATAAAATGGGCATTTTCTATGCGGGACGCGGTCGAGACGAGCACGAAAACTGTGCAACGCTGCGTATTATCTGAAACCCGATGGTCTGAAAACTGTCAAACGCTGCGCTGTTGGTGCGTCGGTCCCGTTATCTCCATCCCCGCACGCCTCCATTTTATTATTGTATCGGGGGCTGCACGACGAACGCAGTGAAGATAATAGTTGATGGGTGCGTTTCATACGCTAACACGGGAGGCCCGACGGCGCCACTCGCGCCGTCGTATGTTATTAAGCTGTTTGCAAGTAGCGGCTCGTCCGCGGTCTAACGCGGCTGTCGCGTATATTAGTAACACGACAGCTTTCTTAAATAATCATGGACTCTTCTTAGATTTAGCACGAATGGCCGCAGTCAACCGACAAAGGCGGCGGCACGGACCGAACTGGTTTCCCCCCCCCGCGTCCCCCCTTTTTCGCCGCTCCGGTCGGCGCGGAGGTGCGGGAATCGAAGCGCACCCGTAGCCCCCCCCCCCCCCCCGCTAGCAGGATAGCATCTCGGCTAGCGGTGTTTTCAAGCTAGCCGGCGAGCTAACGTTTATCCCCCCCCCCTGCCGTTATAACACTTTCCATCAACTGACACAACAAAACCGTCGCGGCTTACCTGCTGCTCTAGACCGTGGGCATTTTCGACGGCCACATGACTCATAACTATAGAATATGGAGGAAAAATGTTGTCGTTGAAAAAGGGAGCCTCTTTGTTTGCCGGGTTTGATGTGATGTTATTTCTCCTTCGCCTCTGCCCTACCTCCGTGGTGACAGTTATTTCACTCGCCTCGCAACGGCTACGCGTAACTTTACAAAAATGCCGCGGTTGAAATAAACCCGCCGGCGATTCCCCCGTGTTTCAGCTACGACGGCGGCACTTGATGCGAACTCGGCCGATGTCGGTTCGCTGTCCGGCGGAGGCTGAGACGGAGCCGCTCGTGTACCAGGTCGGGTCAGCGCGGACGAAACGAGACGAGCGCATCCGGGCGGGCTCCAAAATAAAAGCCGCGAGGAGCGATGCGTCGTGTGGTGTACGACGGACGCCAGATGTAACGCGACGGAGTCGGTCTGGTTGGGCGCGGAGGAAAATTTAACTAAACTTCAAACAAATGTGTTTTAGTTTTACGCCCATAACTCTTAAAAACGACTCGGTTTAAAAAGGATATCCACTTAACACTAGCGCGTATAGTCTTAACCATATGTCCCGCGTTATCCAGTCCTTTTATTAAGGAATTTAACTGGAATATATACGTGTATAATCCAAAGATTAATTTTAAGTGAAACCCAGTTCCTTTATTTCCCCGGGGTGAAATTAGCTAATATTAGCCAACTCGTCCATGATTAATCCAGAAATTAGCGAGAGCAAACGGTTTTGTCGCGATATTACACATCACATCAAACGTGACTATCGCGTATCCTGGTGGAGCAAAGTGCAAATTGTCAGTTTTCTTTATTTTTATTAAATTACTTCTTTATATGTTTACATACAAAAATGAAATAGGGAATTTACAAATGTATTTCACTGTTCTACACCGCTGCTACATTAATCAGTGTGGTGTAAATACAATAACTTGTGCATTGTGTTCCAAGCCCCATTCATACATTGTTTGCTTTAGCAAAAAATTTATAGTTATTATGATGTGACAGCTAAAGCTATCTAGTCTACCCCCCCACACACAGTCACAGGTTTGTGACAAAGCTAATTGGTAACTGTAATTAACACAAACCCATGAGTCACATCAACATGAAGGTAAACTGTCTGATAATAGGAGACACCCAACAGAAATGTTTTAGAAGATCTTAGTGGAGAAATATGAAAACGCCTGAACATTCGAGACGCTCGTGAGGATGAGATGACAGGCTGACCTTCTGTCTGCAAAGAGCTGTTTTATGAGACAGAGAACTGGCTCCCAATGGTCTACTTTTACAAACTAGAATCTGGCAAAGTCTAGATGGAGTAAAGTGTATTCGATGGCCTCCCATGCAGCTCGGGGCAGTAGCCTAAAAAGGCGGAGATCATATTTCACTCCTGGCTGCAGAACGGATGTGTGTTCAGGTAATATTTAAATCAGAAATCCACTCCTGAGAGAGAGATATAAAAAGAGAATGAGAGAGAGTGAGTGCAAGTTGAAAAATGTTCAGGTTTCTGAAGTTCTCGGTGCCTTACTAATTCATATTTAGTGCTTCTAACTATATTGGAAGACTACGTTTTCAGGATGATGACTGAACCATACAAACAACATAAAGGTGATTATACTCTCCCCTTACCTCTGGTTTCCCTTGTTTGTGAATTTGCCTGCCCTGATTCACCATTAATTTTGCTTTGCCAGCATCGTTTTATTTGTTTGGCATTTGATTTGTTCTTGTAAACATGACTATCAGTTTCCTTTCTGTTCTTTTGGGGTTTTGGTTGGTTGGTGTGTGTGTGTGTGTGTGTGTGTGTGTGTGTGTGCAGGCTGTCTTAGTCCTTTGTTATAGCTGTATGTCATTTTATTTTGAAAGTGTTACTCCATTTTTCACAAAAGCAACAGAGAGGCTGTTGCTGCCCGTCGTCACTGCCTGGGTAGATGTGACATTCACCTGACCGGCACACAGTAGTGGTAATGCAATGTCATGCACTCTGACCGTAGCGTTTTGCTTGCCTTACTCTTGTGTGTTTTGGTGTTGGAGCATATGGGTTTCTTGCTGCACTGGTCCTCCATCCTGTGTCCTAAGCTCCAAACCTACTGGCTTTCTCTTCATAGGATTTTATCAAATATAAGAAATAAAGTGCCAATTTTTTTTAATCATAATGACTGTCTGACATTATGTTGGACTTCACAGACTTGTATCAGGAAACACTTTGGTGCTTAACAGTAGTCAGAGTCTGTCTCAAATCTTGATTTTTGTTCACCACCGAATGTGTCAAGCTGGGTTTCTGTTTATACTCGTACTCCCCACTCTTAAGGCTTTTCTAGCTTGTTAGAGCCATCTATAGCTAAGCATAGTTTAGTATATGAATAGGAACCCCTGTTCCTATCAGTATCTCTGGAACTTTCAGTGGCGGCCTGTGGGTTTGAGGGAGACTTCCTACATGTGGGTGAAACGAGTAATAACAGTTTCCACTCTGTTGCTTCACTTTGCCCTCGGTTTTGTGGCTTTTTTAATTCTAGTGAACACACTGACCAGAGGGCCAGTTTGGAGAATATGTGTCATAGGTTGTCGCCAGTTTTTGTTGTGGTGCAGTGTGTTCACAACGTTTCACCATTTAACACCTTCATTCTTTTGAAGGAGTGATTTTCACTCACTGAAGAAACAATATAAAACATAGAATCAAATGGATATTAGCTCTGATATTTAATTTTTTATCTTGCTTTACAACCATCCCCCCTTTTCTCTGTCTTTGTCTCTACACCTTCACATTGAGTCCACATGGGACCGATCACAAATATTTAACGGCAAGTATGTACATATATTATAGGCCTCTTGGGCTATTAGCGTACTTGTGAGAACTGCTGTCATGTTTGACATCTAAAAGTACATGTAGTGTATGTACAATGTACACACCCTTGTCCACAGCATGCTTTGACAACTGCCAATTATCTATCGAAATCGACGCTTACTTAATGATGGAATGGAAATTTCTATAAGAAACCGAAGTCAAAATCTGTAAATCAACAGCTTTTTGGCATTAGGTACCATTCTTTAACTCACTGTACATCAATGAGTGGAATAGTTTCTTATCTTGAACACTGCAATTATTTTCCAGTGATATCTTTTACCATATAGTATAGAATATACCTCTTTCATGTTCAAGTTCAAAGTTGTTCTGCAACTGTGAAATGAGATAATTTCTTCACAATTTCCTTTCCTGGAAAGAACCAATTTGGTTTCAGAGTTGAAGGAATTTCAAGCATTTGGTGTTTGGTCAGAGCACTTCCGATTAATGAATTCATATTTAATTGCAGGTTATCAGAACGTGTAAAAATGAGAACTTGGTCTAAAGAAAAGCCTGCAAAAATGTTCTAAAAGCCCTTGAGCTTCAAGGGAATTCCTATTTTCCTCTAAAATTAGTTTCAAATTACAATTTAAAACTTCCATTGGAAATTATTAGAGAAAGTCAATTATTAGAGAAAGTCTAAAGAGAAAGTCAATAGACTAAAAAACCTACCTTTCTGTACAGAAAATTGAGATGTCAGAGTTTGGTTGGGTTAACATACATTATTTTCACGGCTTAACACGACAAATCTTGATGTGTTGTTTTGCCTCTTCTGGTTCTGGCCAATAAGGGACCTTCAATCAAGGTCCTCATACATATTCATGAGGATCGCTGCATCACTGATGTTGAACAACATCGCAAGGAAGCACGTTGTGCAGAAACCACTGCTGTGCTGCAGTTGAGTCCTCGAACACGTAAATAAGTTAGCAGTTTTGCACTTCAGGTTCCCTCATCCTTATGTCAATGAGTTTTTGGTTAGATGCCATAAATAAGGTCTCTTGTTAACACAATCTCAAGACATTTTAACATTTTATTCTATGAATATACTGTATCATGTCAGGTATTACCATTCTCTTGATTTTTTTAAGTTTTCATGTGTCTCAAGAAACTGCAGTCTCTAACAAGTAGCTAATAAGACTACAGAGGTTAGGGACATTAAATGTCATCACGCCAAACATGAAAACCAATCAAGTCACCCATGCGCCCTTACAGCCTTATTGTGTTTATACTCGTGCTCTATTTCTAATTTTCCAAGAGGAAAGGCTTTTGTACAAGAGGTAAGTACGAGAGGTTAGTTGACGTGTCGCTGAAGTCATGGGACCGTGGTGTAGTTCATTTATAGCCTGACATTAGCTTTTTACTTGTGGTGATTGTATTTAGGCTTTAAAAAAGTTATAAAAAAGTGACTTTTATTTGTCACAGAGCTTATTTTCTTAAATAAGGGAACCAGGGCAAGGCTGACATTCTGGTTTCCCCAGAAAAATATGCCATCCTCTTACAGGCAGCTGCATACACCACAAAGGAAATTATGTGACGATGATGTGACTTCAGCCTTAAAAGACATCTGGAAATGAATTAATCCTCAACAGCTGCTGGATGATGGCTAGGTTGCATTATGGGAAATGTATGATCCAGCGGAATAAATGTCAGGCTGCCTCAACCTCTGCAACTTCTTTTTTTCTTTTCTGTTTTTTTTTTTTTTAATTAATTAAGTGGGTTAACTGCGCTCAAGGAGAAATTATGCTGCTGCGTTTCTCCTACTAAGTCAAACTGTGGTTTTGCTGACACATAATCGTAACTCTCATTGTCAGAGTTGGCAGCCTTCCTAGACGCAGAACAACACATACATTATTTGTTGCTTATGAAGTACTTGTGGAGAGAAAAGTGACATTTTCTGAGAATAGCTAAACTTTGCAGCAGCCAGTATTGTGGGATTATGAAATTAAAATACACTGAAGAAATTAAAGAAAAAATCAAACAAACTCGTGTTTGTGCTTGTGTGGGATGGCTCTGCACAGTAACTTTCCACTTTCTGTCTGTAACTTTCCATTGCAGAAGAGGCTGTTGTTGTCATAGTTGTCCCCTTAGCTGACTGAGTGGTGGCATGTTAAGGCTTGTTGTGGTGCTTTCACTGACCTGGTGAAGCAAAAAGGCTTCAAACTACTTTTTTGGCCCTTGCAGAGCAAAGAGAATCAGAAAAGGACCCAGTGCTCCAATACCAGTCCCTGCTGTGAGCCTGAATGTCACAGCCCACTGGATGATTATGGCTGAACCGAGGGACAGACAAGGTACTAGAGTACGAAGTGCTGGAAATGCGACCCCCGCCCTGCCTCTCTGTTCCACATCCTCCCACAACTGCCTCCTGTGGTTCAACAGAGAATTAGACATTAGAGTGTGCTTTGTCAAAAAGAGAAATAATGCTTCAAACAATAACCCCCAAAAAAAACACATTCAGGCACAGTGAAACACACACACTCGCCAATAATGTATACCTGCACAGAGAGGCTATATGGATGTTGGTTTATATTTTTATATGAAATGTAAGAAAGATTTACGGCGGGGGGGGGGGGGGGTCCTGCGTCAGCCAGCTGGGTTGAGAGTGAGAAAGAGAGGGAGAGAGACAGAGAGAGAGAGAGACAGGGAGAGAGAAAGAGCGCGAGAGGAATATAGCAGGTGTACAGCAGGTGTAGTCAGGGGATGCCTCGAGCTAATGCTGAGCCAGTTCTAACCATGAGCTATATCAAAGAGGAAAGATTTAAGCCTGTTCTTAAACAGGGTGTCTGCCACCTGGACCCAAACTGGAAGATGGTTCCACAGCAGAGGAGCCTGATAACTGAAGACTCTGCTTCCCATTCTACTTGTGGAGACTTTAGGAACCACAAGTAGGTCTGCAAAAATAGAACAGGCTTTAAAGTTTTCCATGTTAGTGTGTAAGACTAAGAATCAAGATTTCAAATGAGCCATCACTGATTTTAGGTTTAGGGTTGATTAACAGGCTTGAGTTGAAAATGGGCCAGTGTCTCTAGGAATATGAACACTTAAATAAGCACTTAAACACAAAGCACAGCTGTCGCTGATGTGAATGTCATTACTTTTGCAAGTATTTAATCATAGGCATGATAACTAAAATTGTAATCCAATGATGATGTTAGATTGAAAAGTAAATGGAGGGCTGAAGATGTTACAGTTCACTCTGTGGAGAACAGAAATTCATTTTAAAATTTCAGTTTTTAAAATTCTTTGTCAAGCACATCAGTTCAGAGAAAAGCCAGCAAGGCATAGAGAGTGGTTTCTGAACGCTGCACACTGTTAACACACAGTAGGCCTAATATAGAGATCCTGTTGAGAGCTTAAACTGGAGCAGAACAACCAGTATGGTTAGATTTTTTTTTTCCCCACTGACAAATAATCTGTGATTGTAATAAAATGGTTCAACAGTGATTACTGCTGTGCCATGCAGTTTAGGGAGAGATTGATTGCATCGTATAACTTGAACGGAACTCAGCAGAGCGCAGACCCCTGCCAGGACCATTGTCAGACAACATACACCAGACTTCAGAGAAAGAAATTCAAATTCAAAGTTAATGATCCAGATCTTTCCTTAAATTTAATGTTTTTTTTCCTGGCCCAAGCCCCATCCCTCCAACTTTGGTGCAAATCAGCTCAGTACTCCTTGTATAATCTTGCTAACAGATAAAACAACAAGAAAAACATGGGTGAAACCATAACCTCATTGGCAGAGATGATTAATTAGTTAGCAAGAGCATATTTCTAATCTTACCGTGAACCTGTAAAAATACTTTTCAGCCAAATAAACTTTAATCTTGTGAGAAGCAGCAGCCACAGAGAACCTGGACTGGACAGACATTTAATGAAAGGAGACTAATTTTTGTAGTTCAATCCTTATTTTTATTTTGAAAAACAAATGGTGTAAGAATTCTCTACAGTAAATTGCAGGAAGATACTTTCAAACTGGCACTTTAGATTATTCCTGAGAAAATCCACAATAGCCACATTAAGAAATGCCAGTCATAAACAAACACGCAAAAAACAAAAACAAACATGTAAAAAACAAAAGCAATAAGATCTCATTAAATGCTCATTTTCCCAAGACATCCTTGTGTGCAGCTTAGAACATGTTGCATTACTTTTCAACAGTTTATTCGAGCATAGTACATACATCTTGTACATGTGTTTTAATAACAAAGTTTTTCAACACTGATGTGATGAAAATGCCCTTTCAGATAAAAGATGAAAAATAAAGTTACACATTTCCAGTATAATCAAAATTATGGCAAAGTCACTACAAATTTCACATTCACCATGAATTTCCATTTCAAGAAAAAAACATCCCCATGGGGACAAATTCAAGATGTTATTGTATCTGTGCACAACAAAAGAAAATATGGCACAGTCAAACTTTTCAATACATTATATTTTTGAAAATATACAAAGATATTCTTATGCTCTTATCTTTTTTGCAAAATTTACATTAAAAAAAAATAACATGTAAAACCATCTGTATAGCCCCCTTTAGCATACAGCACACTACTAGCAGAGACAGCGAATTACATGCTGACATGTTAGCATACAGTAGCCTGTGGTATATTCAATTAGCATTAGCTCTGAAGATGAAACTGTGTATAAAATTATGCTAGTGGCTTGATTTTAAATTGTAATTTCTTATCACTTGGATTATTTTTTTATTTATTTTTTTTTTTGTAGTTTTTCATTTTCTGTAACTTCCATGACACAAACGTGCTTCAGTTTTAGGAAACTGACCCTCGGTGTAAAGTTTGCCTACAGTACACTTTGTGTTAGCATGGACCCACAACCCAAAACTATTTATATATAAGGTGATTTTGTTTTATAGGCTAAAAGGGAAACACCACAGTATGTCCTAGTACAAAAACAAGTGCTGTAATTTGATGATATTCTCTGTTTTCCTAAGAGCTGCACTCTTCCAGTATTGTGAAACAGCTGATAAACTCAAGTAATACCAAACTTCATTTCATTGTGAAGCATGACAGGCTGAAAAGCTACCAATTATACAAGCAGTGCACCCTTACCAAAGCTTAGTTCTACCTGAGTGGGTTCCTCGCCTGCCATTTGTTGACTGCTGCTCAGACCTGTGGATTTTCCAACTAAGCAATGCAATGGTGAGTGCATTATTAACCACAACCGTATATTCCAAATCTATTCGTTGAATGCTGACAATAAAAATTTTGGATCCAATTTTGTGGGAAAAAGAAGTGGGACATGAAGAATGACCTGGATCCTTTACTTTGTATACAAGAGATCTTTTGAACATGGGAATTTGCAATTTTAAGAAATGCTCTCATGAAAGAAAAGAGTCATATTCTCGCTCACCACGCTCTGTTAAAGAAAAGATGAAAGCTCAGCTTCTCTGCAAGCAATTACTGCTTGTGGATTATGGACAAACGGGGGCCACTGCTTGGAATTAATGGAGCCTACAGGGAGAAATAGATAAAGAGAAACAGCCCCACCGAGCAAATCACCACCAGTCCTATGTTCAGGAAGAATCTGGTTTGTGGAGGTTCATAGAGAAGCTCATCCACGATCTTCTCCTGTTCCTGAACTGTAATGACCTGACTTTCTGATGGTTTCTCCTGGAAGCCACAGAACCACTCTAAAACCTTAACACACCTCCCACTCTCCACTCCTCCTCCTCCGCCAAAGCAGCCCTCCTCTTCCTCCCCATCTATTACTTCTCTCCCCTCTCTTTCCTCTACCGTTTTGGGATCAGTAACCAGTGCGTAGCAACCGTGGGCTGGGTGCTGGGTGTCTGTATTCACGGCTGTGATAGCATGACCATTTCTTTGGTGACCATTTTCATGATAGGCCTCAATGCCATTGAGAATGCTTGGGTGAACGTGACACTTTTCTTTACCAAACACACTGGTTCCATTTAGGTTCTCATGGTTGAGAACGTTCAAGGTACTAATATCTTCTTCAGCGTTCTTTTTTCCTTGCTGTTTTAGCCCCTTTCTCGTGTTTAATCCCCACAGAGTAGTTGTTTTGATTTTGTCTTTTCCAGGGGGGGGAGTACAGAGACTCACAAAAATTGTCACCAAAGCTGACACCCAAAACAAGATGGCCGCCACATACATGAAATGGACATCTTTAATGAAGGATGGCCGTTCATCTAGCTGGTCACAGTGTGGCTCTCGGTAAACAAACGCCAGCACCAGACGCAGTGCTCCGAGTGCAAAGCCCACCATCCCGCCCCAAAAGGCACCTGTCTCATTACACCGATGCCACAGGACACCAAGCAGGAAGAGAGCAGCTATTGGTGGAGTCAAATAATCTGATACTTCTTGGATGTAATAGAACATCTGGCCCCCCTGCATCTCAATGATTACTGGCACCCAGGCAATGCTGATGACCACCATAAAAACCACAAACAGTCTGCCGACCATCACCAGCTCCCTGGATGACACCTGCTTCCGTAGCATCTTGTAAATGTCCAGCGTGAATATGGTGCTCGCTGAGTTGAAGATCGAGTCCAAGTCGCTCATTAGAGCTGCAATCATGACAGCCATCATTAGACCGCGGAGACCGACAGGCATCACTGACATGACGAGCCGTGGGTAAGCCACGTTGCTACAGCCAGCCGCCGAACCGCACACTTTCATGCAGTGCTCTGGAGTGATACAAGCCAACTCATCCGCAAAGAGGATCCTGGAAATCATCCCTGGAATCATGATGATAGATAATTTCATGATGATAAATAATCAGGTTTTCAGGTGTTAGTCACTCAAAAAGCAATCAATGGCTCTACCTGGGATGACAATGATAAACATAGGCAGGATTTTCAGGAAGCCAGCCATGATGGTAGAACCTTTGGCATGGGCGATGTTCTTTGCTGCCAGAACCCGCTGTACAATCACTTGATCTGCACACCAGTACCTGGAATACACAATGAGAATGATTATAGGTAACAACATGTCAGCCACAAAGCGTCAAGCTGTATTACAACCAAGATAGTTGTTCCATTCACTCATGCTAGCTTCTGAGCAGAGATCAGGGGACCAGGGACATTTTTGAACATGCTGGCTCCATCTGTCGGTCTACTGATTGGGTCCAGACTGAAATATCGCAACAATTGCTAGATTGTTTGCCATGAAAACATGAAACGGACATCTTTGATGAAGGATGGCCGTTCAGAGACATTCATTGCCCCCAGAGGATGACTCATACTGCCTCTGGTGATCCCCTCACTTTTTATCTAGTACCAGCATTAGGTTAACATTATCAGTTTTCACAACAAATATTGGATGGACTGCTGTGAAATTTGGTACAGATATTCATGGCACCCAAAGTGTACATCTAAATGACTTTGGTGATCCCCTCACTTTTCATCTAGTGTCATGAGAAGTTCACTATTTTCATTAATCCAGTGAAATATCTCAAAATCTATTGGATGGATTAGCACAAAATTGGGTACAGACATCCACGGTCTCTAGAATATGAATCATACAGACTTTGGTGACCCCCTGACTCTTCCCCTAATGCCACAATGAGGTTGAAATTGTCGTTTTGAGTGAAATGTTTGGCTAATTAGAAAATGCATATTTCTGTAATATGCTAATCTAATATGGTGAACACGGAAACCCAGCTAAACATCAGTATGTTGTTCTTAGTGTCTTAGCATGCTGATGTATACATTTAGCTTAAAACACCCCTGTGTCCAAGTACAGCCTCAAAGAACCACAGGTGTACAAGCCTGATATTGGAACAATAAGAAAGACCTGGTGATTTAGGACAAATCTTCTGGGGACAATGAATATTCTACAAAGAACTAAACCAATTAAAAATTGCATCTACTTGAAAAGACTTTGACAAGTACCAAATAGAGGCAGGAGTCTGGCCCAGCAAAAAACCAGGCCAAGGCAGGTCCGGATCCCTTGGGCCTCGAAGGATCTTCAGTGCATCTGGCTTCGGGTTGAGGTGGTGGTGGCAAAATTCAGAATACGTCAGGTTGGGAGAAGACAGCAAGATGGCGGTGATGTTTGGAGTGGCCTGCATGTACTTGATCCTCAACCCTTGAAATGACATGGCAGGACATGGTTTACCATAGAGAAAGTTTCCAGAACTAATTGTATTTTACTCATTAACATGGTATAAATGGTATAAATGGTGTAACTTCAATGCACAAAGGACCTTCAAGTCCTCCCACTTTAAAGAGGCTGATTCCTGTAAGACAGAGCGCCCCAGCGATCATGAGGAATGCTTGGACTGTATCCGTGTAGATGACAGTGACTAGTCCTCCAGTGACTGTCAGGAAAGCAGTCATGGCGATGAGCAGGATGATGGACAAATAGAGGTTCCACCCTAAAGATTCCTGGATAAACAAGGCCCCAGAATAGAGGTCCACGGACAACTTGGTGAAGATGTAGAGGATGAGAGATAACACTGCAAAATACACCTTCAGTCGCCTCCCGCCGTACCTTTTGGACAGGTACTCTGGCATGGTGTAAACTCCGGACTGAATATAGACAGGGATAAACATCCAGCCTAACAGCTGGAGCAATAAAATGGCGTTGAATTCCCATGCAGCGACGCTGAACCCGCTAGCGGCACCTGATCCAGCAAGTCCAATAAAATGCTCACTTCCGATGTTGCTGACGAATAGAGAGGCTCCTACGGTTGCCCAGTTCATGGAGCGACCGGCGAGGAAGTAACCGCTCACTGTGCTCCGGTTGGCTTTCCACATGGCCAGGAGGCCGATCGCTAGCACCAGGAAGAAGTAGACTGCTACAACAATGATGTCTGCCACTTCCATGGTGGGAGCGGTGGCCATGTTTAAACACGTTTGTAGCTGTTAAATAAAACTGAGTTCTTCTGAGTTATTTAAATAGTAGTACTGTTGTTTCCTGAAGCACAGCCTTTGCACTTTATATTTAGTTTTGACATCACATATAATCTTCAAAAATGTCTCTTTCAATCTGACCTTTGGTGTCAAAACAGTGGCCAGTCGGTGCTATTCAGCTTCGGAAGGTTTGAGATAAATGTTCTCTTTAGGAAAATATTTTGAATAGTCTTCCAGGTTTTAGATGTTCTGCGCTTGTATCTGTGTTTTGACTGAAGTAACCAGAAGAGAACGAGGTCACCTGGGTCCTGCAACAAATAGAAAATATAAAAATAACATTTATCTCATTCCTGAAACAATGCAAATCATACTGTGACCAGCGAAAGTGATGGATAAGACAACAGGAAAAACCTACATAGGGAACATTGTGGTCTATTAATGATTTTAAACTTCCCTATATTATAATGGAATATTAGCACCTGCTGCCAGTGCAACTAAGCTGCAGGTGGGGACACTTGTTTAACATCTGAATTTTCATATAACACCGAAAAAAGCCAGACAACATGTAACAATGTCACAGTAGGTTCGCATTTACACTACAACAATGCAGTTAACCCTAAAGCTTAATAAGTTTTTGTTCAGTTGGTGAACCGTGTGTGTGTGTGTGTGTGTGTGTGTGTGTGTGTCATGCACTAACTTAACTATTTTAGTTTGCTGATACTTGGTCTTTAACTTAAAAGAGTGCCATTTATCTTTGGTCTTAAAGTTCATCGGTACAGTACAGGTTGTCAACAGGAAGCCTTACTATGAAAGAAACACATCTAAAAAGAGCCATTCATCTTCAGATTAAGACTCAGATCTAGATTTACAAGCTGCTGCAAATACACAATATGATGTATAGATGAGATTAGCTTGATTTTTATAAATATTTATTGTAGTATTGCCTTCAAACATTTAAACTTTATTATGTAATTCACAGCACTATAAATGCATTAATATGTTCTGTTCGGGCCATTACAGAAAATGATAAATGCATATGTATGTATGATTTATTTTTTTGTGCACAAGAGCCAAGTCTAGTGTAGTGCGGTAGTAATTAAATTAAATCAATACACTCATTAGTGTTCGTGCCAAAAGTAGGCGCCGGATGCAAGATTTAATCAGATGCTTTTTACAAGCACAGAAAAGATAAAAGTTTGTGCAAACCTTTTGTTGAGGATAATATTTTATCTCATATCAAGAGAGAGTTTGTATCACACACCGATAAAGTTGAGGGTTGTAAAATAAATAAAGCAGCAAAGGCCGGGATATCCTGGCTAAACAAAAACAACTTACTTGTTCAGACCAAGCCTTTCCTTCTCCTCTAGCTATCATGTTATTTACTTTTATTTTGCCTCTGCAGATATATTATCATTCTTTCTCCAAAAAAGGATATGAATGCTATTAAAATTTTGATAAATGAGTAAAAGTCTCGACTAATGCAACCCCTGGTTATATCCAGACCCCTGCAAGCTGTGTAAACACAAAAAACATGTTTCTTTTCTTTTCTGTCCCGTCTTTCCGATGCACCTGCACAGCGGAGCCTTTCACGAAGCCTGTCGCTCCCTTGTGCCTGCGGCCTTTCTTCGGAGGGCGGAAGAGGTTGGAAATGACGGGCAGCTGTTTTGTGCTCAGTTTAAGAGAAATGGAGCAGTCAGCACTTAACCCCTTCTGTCAGGGGGAGCAGGTTACATAAGAACCCCTGGCCCATAGCTCACTGCTATTTTTTTTTTTGGAGAGAGCTGGTGCACTGATATTTGCAGCAGTGGAGGATCACATCTCAGCTGATCTCTAGCAATTACTAGATGCAGTGTCTGTTAGTGGTGCTCTCATTAGCTTTGTTACAGCACTGTAGTATGAGGGCCCTGCATTAGGGCTGGTGTTTGTGTATGTTTCCCCTGTTTGTTGCTGACTGCAGCGCTCTGCTCTGTGGAGGACAACTAGTCTTCGGAAAACCAAAATCTCGCCGCACAAATTCCCTCCCCCTGCTTTATTTTAGCTGCATGAAAACCTCCAACCGGTGCAAACGGCCAGGAACGCCGGCATCGGTGACATTTTTCTCTCCAGAGAAAATAATGAATACCGCCACTGAATTTCCAGTATTTGCATGGTTTACTTGTGATGCTACCTGCAGCACAGTCAATATTGATTTTAAATAATTAGCACAAGGCTGACAGACGTCTTGAGAGGAGCAGTGGCTAAACAGAGGGTTTCGCCAGTTTCACTGGGACACCTTTGTCACACAAGCACCTGCAGTGGAACTTCAGAACATACAACTTAAGTTTAGTCATTGCACAGCTTTTCATTCCGCTCTATTAAACACGGGCACTCGTGACTGCTCTGCCCTTTGGGCCACAAGCTTTCAAGGGAGTCTGAATCCGTTGCATATCAATCATATTTCATGTATTTACTCTGCTATCACAGTAATATTTGTCACACTTTTTATGAAAGGTATTTGGATGCTGTGCTTTATACCTTTAAAATGTATTTGATTTATCTATTATTTCTGTAATACTTATTGCACTTCCCAGTGCAGTGCAATTAAATAGCATATAATTGTAAAGAACCGTTCTCCAAGCTATTCCCTTCGTTTTTAAATGTCAAATATGTTGTAGCTATGCTTTATTGATGTATTAAAGAATAAAGACTGATATATCACTGTACTACTTTGAAGTGAATATGCAGAGTCAGAGAAACTAGCAGGTGACAAATTATTTTTCTGACTCTTATAATAAACCAGCTGATCCCCGCGCCAGAGATTGTATGAACCAAAACTCGTCCGTTTGGGCGCTTATCGCGGTATTTCGGCCGCATTTTAACCACCAGAGCTCTAATTGAGTCGAGACCTACCTGCTGCTTCGTCCCTTCTCCTCCTCCCGTCTTTCTTTTCTTTTTCTTTTTCTTTTTTTCTGGCTCTGAGGAGACGAACCGCTCCGAGCCCCGGTGAGAGCTGCGGGGACCTCAGCCTAATAAGAGCGGCTGGAGTCCCCGCCCAGAACATCTGCATCCACCTCCTCTTCCTCCTCCTCTTCTTCTTCTTCTTCTTCTTCTTCCTCCTCCTCCTCCTCCTCCTCCTCACCTAGGTGGAGGGAAGCCACGCTGATGAGGAGGATGATGCTGTTGCAGGTGCTGAATCCAAACAGAACAAATGCAACCAAAATAAGGAAAAACACTCATGTTGGCATGTTCTCACCTTTTTTGGGGATATTCTTCTTTTAAAAGAAGTGGGTGGATTTGTAGTTACAGGCTGCTCGTCGCAACAGGTAGCAAATGGTGACTGGAAATGCTTTTTCAGCCGCAGTTCCTCTAAGAGCCACTAGATGGTGGCACAAGGGCGGAATGACTCTTGACCTGATCGAGGTTAGGGGACAGATCCTGGCTATGCCGGGCGCGCTGTTGATTATATATTATGATATATATTTAAGGTACAGTTACGTTTAGGCGGCAAAAAATGCTTGGTTAGAGTTAAGGAAAGGTTAAAGTTAATAAAAGAAAAGAGAACGGAAACACTGGCGGCAGGTGTGTGGCAGGACAAGGACCCGGGGTCTCCTGCATGAGACTTGTCCCCTTTTTCCTCATGATACACTGGGTATCGTGTACTACACTGTACTGTACCGTACACACCGCGCTGCTCTGCTCCATTAGTTTTAGCACATGACTTGATCAATAAACCAAACATACTGGCGTTTTTCTTTAATGGACTTGGAGTCGGACATTTCCCATATTTAGGGCCAGCACACGCCGCAGCTTGTTGGAACTCACGTGCGTCCGGTACACACCGCCGCACACAAACACACACTGTTAATCATAAACCACCTGTTCAGACAACGTGTGGGTCCAGGGGGACGTGGACGCTGCCTGACTCGGCACTGATACACATGTCTGCATGAGATATTGTTTCGCATATGTGTGTGAATGTGTCTGTGTATGTATGGTTTGATAGAACGCATTCATCTTCGCATTTACACCGGTGTGACTTGATTTTATTGGTTTTGCCGCATGCATGCTTGCAAAATAGTATATTTCCAGGTGTTTTAGTGTGTGTTGAGTTTTAGACCTTGGGAGCGAGGACATTTTGACTGTTCCTCATAAGGTTAAAGATTTTAGGGTCCAGGTTAGAATTAGGTTAAGGTTAATGTACTTTTTCGTGATGGTTAAGATTAGGGTAAGGTGCAAGGGAATGCATTATGTAAATGAGTGTCCAGGAACACCTTATTACCCATTACCGAGTCACGGGTGACCTTACTGCGACAGCAAAGAGCTGTTTCTGCACACATGCCATGATTTTGCACTTTTCATAAAGTACAAGCCATAAAGTGTATGAAAATTGGGCGAGGGGGGGGCTTCTGGGAGCAGAATGTCACGATGACTGCTGCTTTTGTTGGCTCGCAACAAGACAACGAAATATCAGAATATAGACGGTATCTCTTCTTTTCAAGAGAAACTGAGATTTCTGACTATGACTCAACTTTGATTTTGATAAGAATTATAAAAAAGAAAACAAAAAAAATAGTAGAAATACAGAAAATACCACCATTCCTGCCAACGTTTACCAAATTTTATGACCCCGGGACTGAAGTTCAAGATGCGTTTACAGTTTTTGTCTCTCACACTGACTCACAGCAATGAAGCCGTCATTACCCTTCCAGACAAAATATTTGGGTTTTCTGCAGGAGGTTTAGGAAATGACCTCTTTGAAGGGTGCTGGTCGGTCTGAAGGTGAACTTTTAGGAGCCCTGAAGTATACCTCTCTATTAGCAGGCACAGATAACTGATGTGCCTACTGGTCTGGTGTCCAGGGGCCTCAGATCACCGGGGCCCTGTGCTTTCTGATGCTTCTTGAGGTACATCGCTGCTGTTGCTCTGTTCGGTCGATAGAGGATGCTGGAACCTTGAAAGGCTGCAGAACCAGCCACCGGAGGAGGAGGATAAAGACGTTTCAACGACCCCCCAGGGAAATCCCAGCTCCATCCGGCAGCGTAATAGAAAACATCAAAGAATAAAAAAACATGAATATAAATTTGAAATATAATGTCCCCATTTCCTTCGCTAACCCATTAAAGCAGAAATAAGGCTGTGGTGCTTTGGTTAAATTTGTTATGGTAATTTGTAGTGGCATCGAAGACAGGAAACCAAGATTTATGTTTTTTGTTTTTTTATAAATAAAAGAGTAAAATAAAAACAGACTATAAACAGACTGTAAACTTACACAAATAAGTTATTTTTTAATTAATTTAATTTTAGAAATAGTAATTGCTGACGCTGAAGTTCTGACTGGTACTAATCTTTTTATTTAGGTTTTATAACTTCTACTCTAATTTGTTATCCTTTAAACAGAACTATTATAAATTCACTTGCTTGCTATGACACCCCAGCTTCAAAATGAACCTTAAACTTACAAATATATATATTTTTAATTTCCCCTTTGTAGTAGAGCATTAAATTAAATGATTAAAAAACTTACATTTGAGGATTCAGAAAATATTGATTTTCTAATGTAGATTCATCTGCTGTAACAGACGAGATGATGGTAATTAAATTCTTCTCGCCATCAAAATGTACATTGATTCGTTTTTGTTACACAGCTGCACCAATGACTCAAGATCCAGCCACTGCACCGTCATCTTGTATCTACAAACTGCCAAAGAAAGAACAATGTCGATGCCTCCACCGTCACCAGATCTCAACCCAGCTGAGAATCGCTGCCAAGAAGCAGTGAGGCCGTTCTGATCTAAATAACACAATTCATCTGTCACCAAGCCGACTGTAGATGGCGCTACTCTTCTTCTGAACAAACAGCACCACTGGCACCGCTGCTCCGACTGCTCCTCTTCGATTTATCTGTAGTGACGCCACAGTCAGATTTTTCAACAGCTACTTACTCTCACAGTTGTGCAAATCATTATGTCTTTACGTATGAGATGATTGGAAATTATGATCCAAATTAGAGCAGAATCGGATCCAAATTCAGTTTGGCCTGTGTCAGTTCTTTATCTCCTCTTCTTTATCATTGCTCTAAAATGTTTTGTGCTTCACCCTCTTTTCTTCTAAAATCTTACTTCACAAAGACTAAGAAAGAGAAACGAGGGCTCTTTTCTTTAACCATTAAATATTAATGGACCATTTTTGTGGTGAAATTTTCACAAAGCCACACTGTCAGTCAGATATACAATCGGGCATCCCTGCTGAGGAAAACCAGAACATCAGATAAAAGGCAGATTTTACAGACTATATTTAATCTCATCCCTCCGCATCTCAACGAGCCTGCGACACTTCGGCATCCCTGCGTTCAGCTGATTGACAGATGGAGACAAACAGCCAAACATGACTTTTTTGGCTCTTAATCAGTAGTTTTTTTGAGGCTGGAGAGTTTATGTTGTTCAGGCTGCAACAAGATTACAGATTGAGAACTAACAGCCATCCAAATGCATCCTGATATATTCATACATTTTCCTTTAAGGTCAAACTTTTTTACTCACCAAACACTGTGTTTTTTATTGTGTACCAACAAATGCCTTTACATAGGTTTCTTTACATATGTATTGTATTCAGTTGTGTGTGACTCCTGAGTTACATAAACGTCCTCTTGGAATATGTGTTTATTTAATTAATGGCTGTAACTATCATAGTCTTTTAAAGTTTGTATAGTCTTTCATATCAAGACTTACATCACAACAGAAGTTTGAACATTTTGGACTTTTCAACACCCATTACCCCTCATATATCTCCACAAATGGATAATAAACATAGATGACTAAAATAAAATGGTGGAAAAATAGAGAAGTTTGTCAGAAAACAAACAGAAAAAGGAAGAACTTTTGGTACCTGTGATTATCTACAGAAGGTTTTTACCATAAAAACCTTCTTTAATAAGATGTTTAATCTAATTACCATAAAGTATATGGCACACAGCAAACAAGAGGAGGGATATTAGTGAAGAGTAGGAGTGCTGGTCAGTCCGTGAAATTCAGAGTGTAAATGAAGAAGTCATATCTCTGAAGGCTAACGAAAGACAGCACACAGTGCACAGAGAATGGGAGAAATCAGGGGTTAATGGGGTCCCTGGTGCCACTATGTCAGATTTGGCGTGATTCCACTGGATGGAAAAAGAGATATCTCTGCAGATCAGAGGAGAGGAAGGAGGAGGAGGAGGAGGACGAGGGCGCTATTCTTCTTCTAACACAAACAGAGCTGAAGTGTTCAGAGTTGCTGGCGATGGCAGATGGTGGAGGGAATGAAAGGCAGATGGAAAAATCACATCCAACATGTTTATCATCGTCAAGAAGTGTGTATTCGTGTGTGTGCGAGCGGGGATGATTCCCCCGGGGTTAATGAAAAATGGGATTGAATTTTTGAAAAACACTAGCGCTAACAGTCACGACGGTGAGAGGAGGAGGCTTTACATTGTGTGTATGCTGGTTGTGTATCTTGTGTATGTTTTTTCACCGGGTAAATAAATCTTCAGTGAGTCCTTGCAAAATATATATCGAGAAAGTTGTTTACCTAGATATTACAATGTGTGCTCAGCTGTTATGTGCAAAATACATTCTGTTAACGACGGTGAGAAGAAATGGGATGCGATGTTTAATTGTATTTTTGCAAAATGTCCAATTTACCTTAGAGCTATGATACATCTTTGGATACTTTTTGCATTCATGTTGTATGTAACTTTTTCATCTTGTGATGATGTTACATACACAGTTAAACATTTTGGGGAAATTACTACCCAGCTTACATTGTTCATAATTTTTTTTTTTTTATAAATAATTAACCTAAAGTTTATTTTCTCTATTCATCACATTCAAATAATCATATCTGAGAATCTGGAATCAAAGATTTTGTCTGTTTTGCATAAAAAGAAAGACTTTGACACTTGATCAATTATCAAAATAGTTAATTAAATGTCGATCAACTTAAACTTAAACTTAGAGGGAGCCAGTAACATTAGAGAAGCTTACAGCTACACTGTAAACAGAACCCCCGAAGTCTTAATGAGTATGCACAGTCTGATGTTGCTATGGTAATGAATTTATGTTCACAGCTGTTGCCATAGTGATGCATGCATGTGAGTGCGGAGAGGGTACGTCATGCTTCAGACTTTCAGCATGTGTGTTTGCGTGTGCATGTGTGTGCATGTGTGTGCGTGTGTGTAACAGAGAGGAAGAGAAGCGGCTGAGAAACTTGAGAAACACACATGACTCTGTGACCTCAGCAAACACACCGCTGACAGCATGAAGCAGACAGTCTGAGGTTTCCTGTGTGTGTGTGTGTGTGTGTGTGACAGAGAAAATTAAAGAGACAGAGACATGCTAGGTTGTAACAGAAAGTTATTTTTGAAGTGAAATCCAAAGAATGAAAAATATATTTCAGTTACTGCACCAAACAATTAAATCAGTTATTAGCTGAAGTTGTCTGTAATGTAGCCTATTAGTTTCTACAACCAGACCAAAAAGATCAAAAAAGATATTGTACAGCCAAACCTTAGTTAAACTGTAAGTCCATTGTAGGTTTTGGTTTCTGTTGCCATCCTGCTGTTGGCTGTGATTGCACGGCTCATGCAAGCGATTAAGGTACTTTAAAACCCTTGGCGCGATTTGTTTGGCGATTGCTACACTTCCCGTCAAAAATCTCACCTCTTCTAACTAACCTAATTTAAATCTGAAAACAAAGCAATGACGCGCGTTTTTCACTTCAGTGCTGCAGGAAGTGTGAGCACTTCCTGCAGATACAATTACCTCATCGAAACACGGCTATATAAACGTCTATAAACCCGCTTAGAAATCACAGACAAAAAGGTTTTTAAAACTGCAGAACTTGCCTGAGAATTATCACACTTTTAAGATTTCCTCCATATCAAGGCAACCTATTAAATGTTGTATGTGTATTCATGGATACATTGCAAACGGGAAATAACATTTAGCATTCGGCATACTTTTAATGCCAAAACTGTCCAAATGTAAACCGATAAGTCAAGTTCCGGCCCTTAGCTATATAAGCAACATAAGAACTTCCTGTTTACATCCCCCAAACGCCCCAAGATATTATTTTAACTGTTGTTTAATAGGAGTGACAAAATCCATTAACATTCACCTTTTCCTTTTTTTCCACAGTCAACACTTGACGACGATATGACTCAGACTGTCTCATCAAAATAGTCCTTATATATTTTTGGAACACTGACGCTCGCCTCTCTCCATTCATGTCCAGCTATTCGCCCTGCGCTCTGAAAAATCCTTTAGGGGCACAACTGAGATGCTCCAAATAAAGAAGACCGTATGAAAAGGTAGCACGAGGAAACACTCCGGACCCAGCTGTTAGTGTTTGGGTCTTATCGGTCATTCGGAAAGAGCTCCGATTCACTCTGGTTCTTACTAATCTTCAGCTGTTTGGCCTCAGACAGAAACACTCAAGAGGCTGTCACATGTTTATGGTTATAGCAACCTTGATTCAGAACACATATTTAGCCGAGAGAGGCTGAGGCTGATCCGAGAGCTGTGATTAAAGATGGCACAGACATCGGCATATTTAAAGGGTAACTAAAGTTTACTTCCACTTGGGCCCTATTTTCATGGTTTTGTCCATCATTTGCATCGCTTATGTTTAACAGCGTGTTCGGCAAAGTAATTGCTAAAATATGGGAACACATTAAAATTGCTGCACGCTAGGTACAGTGGTTTATCAGGGTGATGGAACCATATATTTCATGCAGGAACATGGACAAGTTCCATAGCGTGACTGGACCTTAAGACTGATGGGAAGTAGAATAGAGTAGAAAGAAAAAGGAAATATTTGGCATTAAATTTACTTGGCAATGGAGTTGAGAGGAAAAAAAAAGGCTTGATTAAATGTTAAACTAAGTCCCTCTTCCTCTCTAATTCTTCCTCTCTTCAGTGGGAATAGGTTTGTCCACAATTCAGTCCAGTGTAAAATGCCAGAGAAAGAAGAGAAACACTGAGGGAGAGACAGAGAGAGAGAGAGAGAGAGAGAGAGACTTCAATGTAACCTCTCACTCTCTCTCAAGTTCTGCCTCTCATCATCTCAGTCCTTGATTGTTCTCTCTCTCTTTCTCTCTCTCTCTTTCTCTCTCTCTCTGACTCTCGGTTGTTTTAAATAAGGGCGTCTTATTGTCTGGGGGACATTTGATCCTCTATCACAAACACACACACACACACACACACACAAGCACAGTTGCAAACATGCTGACACCCAAACGCTAGTTCAGCTTTTTTTTTTTTAAGAGTGAGAGAGAGAGAGAGAGAGTCATAGAGAGAGAAAGAGAGAGAGAGAACTTGACAGATGAATGAGGAGGAATAAACCCCATCCTCACTCTCTCCCTCTTTCTTTGTTTTTTCTCTTTCTTTGAAGTAACAACTGATGCAGTGAACCAGCACTCGGAGCTCTTATGTAACTTCTTAGGGTGTGTGTGTTATATATGTGTGTGTGTGTGTATGTGCGTTTGCTTACATGTACTTTACTCTGTAACACTTTTCTTGAAGGGCATTGTGACTCATTAAGAGCAGATTATAAAACCATTTGAGGGAGAAAGAAAAGCTCCTAGTATCGGTCATACATGTATTTGAAGATGAGAGTTTAACTCCAAGCTACAAATTTGTGCCATACGCAAATCAATGGAGTTTTATAAGATGTATTTGGTTCTGAGATTTCCCGGCAAAAATGTCCTCATCAGGGACAGCCCAAATATTTTCGGGGGCCCTAAGCAGAAGAATTAAGCTTGGACCGAGATGAGTGACTGTCACATGGTCCCCGGAGAGATGGTGTGGTTACTTTCACAGGCCTGTAGGCTGACACCAGAGTTGTGGATGGATGAAAACACTCACAGGGAGACGGTGTAATGAACCACTAGTGGAGTGGTTCGGGAAAAACATGAGGAGGAGTAAAGCCAGGCAGGAAGCAGCGGTCATATTCAAGCTGAGCTATAGTTGGTGAGACTTTATTCATCCACTTTGTTATTTCTGTCCAGTGCTGAGTGTCAGATGGGGAATAGGATAAGAATAGCATTGGTAGTAGGCAGTAACTAGAGGGAGAAGGGGTCCCCAGGGTGGAGCCCTGTGGAACTCCTGTTGTCACGAGACAACAGACACAATGCCCCCCATCGTCTTCATCTGATCGAGGACAGGGTGGATAGTTGTCTGATTTTGTCTGACTTTCACCAACAATCAATGTCGGTTTCTTTTAACTGTAACTGCTATATTTTTAAACCTACCCACTTTCCTTAAGCTTCTCTCTTTGCTCTGTACCAGCTCTTGAGGGAAATATATGGCTCCTTCACTGCTAAATGCTTCACTTTGTTACACCAACTTGACTCTAACTGCATCTGTCGGCCGTTTGGTGCCGAGCAGGTAGTGCAAAGTGGGTTTTTAGAGCCTTTTCTCTGAAAACAGTTGCCTGCTGTAGCCGTAACAACACTATGAGAACAGTGAAAGAGAACCAAAAGTGAAGATGTGGGTTAGCCACTCGCTAAAGAGGTTTGAAAAGCTGAAGATTCAGCTGATAATTCTCTGTAGTTTCATTACTACAAGCAACACATTTCATGTTGTCATTTGATACATTGTTAATATAAAAACATCGATTGCTGCAGACTAGAAATAGGTGGTTGTGTGAGCTTCAACACTTCACTGTGGCAATTTAATTTGAAATTAAATCCTTTATTAGCAAATACATTAGAAACCTCATTCCTGCTCTGAATCAGTAAAATTTCAGCACAGCGGGGTTGATCTGCTCTCTCCTGCTCCTGCAGTATTGCTAGAAAAAGAAATTGTTTGGTGGAAACCGTTTTTCTTTTAACGACCCAGTAGCTCAAACATATTGATGATAATTGCACCCTTGAGGAAAATTACTGGAGAGAATGGAACATAAAAATTAAAATGGTTGATAAATAATTTCGGACTCTGCTACAGAGATATTCAGGACATAATTCAATTTTTAAAAGAAATCAAAGAAATTTTGATATTCTTATAAGATTTTGATATTTGTATTATTAGATGGTAGTTTGATAGAAACAGGGAATTCTGACAAACTCACTGAGAATTATCAGCCAGCTGTGCATTTTAGTGTCTTTAAACAAATTGTTTTGGTTTTCTGACCTCATATTCAGGTAAAAAAAAAAAGTTCTGACGGACCCATTGTACGCTAGTCAGCATCAAACAACAGACAGAAAAAACTAGCAAGCGTCTATATTAGACGCTGAAAGGCAAGATACTTTTTTGAGTCCAGCACAAGCAAACACTAGATTTACATCCATCAAGGCCAAAAGAATACTGATGTTGCTATACATTGGTGTCTGCTGTAAGGATATATTGGCAATTGTTTGCATGAGCCAAAAGGAACTTTCCAACATGATAATATCTTCTGCTGCTTCTGGGGCCAACAAACAAAAAAAAAATCATTGATGAAGTTTAAATAGAAATAATCTAAAATGAAAACTGCAATGGAGAAAAACACAGAGAAAAAGAAAACACTTGAGAAAACCCTTTTGCATTTGCTCATTGGCTTTTTGACTAAAAAACAAAACAAAAAAACCTTATAGGTACAAAGATTCGCACTGATAATAGTCACAGGGCATTCGGCAAACAACCCACCATCAGACAGAAAGCTACACAAGCTACACACGGCAAACCCAACAATAGCTGCTTTTTTGACAACACTGTCCAATACCCCACCACATGTGAGTGTGTGAGTGTGTGTGTGTGTGTGTGTGTGTGTAGAAGGTTAATCCAGTAAGTCCTGGGTTCAGACAGTCATTTTGGGCCATCTGAGTGATGAAGGGCAGTCAGCTGCTCTATGCAGAGGACCTGACCTCAGTTACCCTGAATGTGTGTGGACTTAAATAACCCCACGAGCTTCAGCGGGCTGTATGGACATTGACAATCACATTCCCATTCACGGATTAATGATCTAGGACATAAAGAGAAAGTAGAATGTCAAGGCCGCACATCAAACACTGCACACTCTTGTTCCTAGTGCAAACTGAAAGTTATTATTCATGAACCCAATTGATTCCTCCACATCTTTAGCTCACGGATTCAAGCTTCTCCTCAGTAATCCACACACTGACTTTCTATAAACAGCATGGCCCTAATTAAAAATTTTAACATCCATACATCATTCATCACTAACATTAGTATTTTGAACACAACTTTATTCCAAAAACCCTTCATTAAGTCAAACATCTGCATCGATGTTGTTGCAATGAAGATCAAAAACTGGCACATAAAAATTTTAAAGTCAGAGTCAGTGCTGTATATTCGAGGCCACAGTGATTTGGAAGTTACGATAGTAAAAGAATGTGGACGAAATAGAAGTAATTATTTATGGTATGGTACATTAGAGCTAGAATTGATTCTCTTCACACCTATCAAAGTTGACTCAACTATCGGGCAAAGGCAGCAGCTGTCCGCGAGGCCCCTGAGCATCTGTGGCCACCACAAAGCCTGCAAGTTTGTTTGGTATAATGAAACATCAGAGCACAATAACGTCTGAAACTGTCTAGACCTCATCTGGAAGTCCTGTAATGTAGAGTGGCCCCATCTCTAACAAGCTTTAGTATCATTAACGTTCTATTTGATATCAGCAGTATCAGGAAGGAACTGGTGTCTAATCAAATTCTAACGAGAGACCACGTATCGAACCTGGACCCGGGTTGTGTTGCTCCTCAGCTTCTGCATATGAACGGACTCATTTTTGCTAAATACAGGAAACTGGCAAGTGGCAGGGAAATTTACTGTATTTTGAGCATAGCACAACTGGAGGCCGGTCATTAACTCGGCAGACTGACCCTTTCGTGTCAGTTGCCTAGTAATATATGTATTTATTTAAAAAAGATTTTGTTAACAGGAGCTAACATTTTCTGCCTTCAACCACTGGCCATACCAGACCAATTAAGGCTGTAGCAGCAACACCCCTAAGTGTAGTGAACTGACTATAGTCGTGTTTTATTCCTTCTGAGTTCAACTTCTCATTTGTAAAAGAGTAAAACTGCTTTTTTTTTTCTTTTTTTTGTCTTTCAGAAGTTACTTCGTGTTGCCTTAAGCACATTGTTAATAAAGTATTTACATGTTCTTCTGCTTTAATTTCCTTGACTACTACATTTAAGAGAAATACATACTTTCCGCTCCACGGTATTAGTTACTAGTTACTTTTCAGATTAGGATTCTACTCCCTGAACAAATCTGATATCCGCATATAAATTGGAGTGCATTGTAAAGGAGCATGTATAGTAATAGTATAAACCAGCAACAGCACTGAAGTGCTGCCTAACATGTAATCACATTAGTTAGAATAACCTAATAATATAAAAATAGTAATACAACAATAATACAGAAAAATGTGTGAAAGCATGATATGATATTAGAGATACGAATAGTCTTCCACCCCCGCTAACGGATTTGCATTACAATGTGCCGCACACATATCAAAGTGTGTTTGAAAGTGGAAGTCCTCCCCCGAGGAACCGGTGGAAAGTGCAGCAACCGTCGGAAAAACACCTTTCAGTGGTTCACGCCACTGGGAGACATGAAACCAGCGTTCAGCGTCTGAGTGATCCATACCCGGAGAAATGCTGCTGGCGCCGGGAGCTGTGGGATGAACGTCCGGGTCTCCGAGTATCACTGAAGGCAAAGTTATGTTTAGAACATATCCTCCGGTCATTGGGGAAATTGATAAATTTGCAGCAAACCTTCAGCTACCAGTATCAAAGACTGGTTTTGCTGGGCAGCTTCCAGTTGAGAGCGCATACAGCAGTTGTTGCCCCGGGCTTTTGCTGTAAATACACGGCCTGTTAAATAAGAGTGAGAACGAGTTGCGCTGCTGAGAAGTTGCTCTGGCTCTTCAGCCATTTTTTTTTTCCTTTTTTCTTTTCTGTTTATAGTGAAATGTGGATTGTCCACGAACTTTTCATCTTCATCGCCAGCTGTATTGGAGGGTCTGGCAGGAGCAGCTGTAAAATATGTGGCCTTTGCAGCGATGGAGGCCGTTTTCATTTTTGCGACTGACTCTACACATTATTTTGCCCGGAGACAGTCGGAACAGTTTTTAGGATTTTTAATTCGGTCCTCAGGCTTCACGTTTGAGCTGCCATCACTCGACTGCAATAACCTTCCCTCATGCAGGACGAGGAGTGTGGGTCTTGAGTTCCAAAATGCATTTATCGATTTTTTCCAAAAATAGTGGAGAGAATTATATTTCGCTTTTTTTTCCCACGTGTGGGAACAACGCCATTTACGTAGCCCAAAATAATGCTGTGTTCATGTAGGACGGGACAGTGAGACAGGAAAATTCCCATGTCAGCAACTTGGGAACTTTCACTGAACCACCAAAGATTGTTGATTGCAAACCAAAAATTGCGGGTTTGTTTGCCTTTTCAGACCCTTCTTCTGTATTAAGTGGGGGGTCAAGTGTACAAGCTTTCAGAAAAAAAAGGGTTCCAGTCAAAATTACAGCTGTGACTCTAATGTTAACGGTATTTATAAGTCTGACGCATCCTCAGTTTTAGTAAACACCCCGAAAAAGCACTAATTTTGCAGCCTGTTAAACGGACAGCCATAATAAATCTGACACCCACTGAGATCTTCATTCACCGCTTGAATTTTAGTTGGGTAAGGTAATTGTTGGCTTAGCTCCCACACTGACTTACTGCAAACTCCAACCACGGATCAAACTTAGCAGTATTTTTTGTTGAAATGACACAGAGGGAAAACATTTGCAACAAGAGTTTTTTTTTTCTCATATACGTACATAAGATTGGCTGAAAATTGCATTTTTAAAAATAGACATTGACAGGAAGATGCCTGTACGGGAGGATGGCGCTCTGACGCTCACTATTGACCAGACCGAGCGAGAGGCGGGACTGGGTCAAAGCCCCGGTGGCCGCCTGAGTCTCTTGGTGGAAAAAGGAGGTTAATGTAAGTTTGCCTCCGGCTGGATATGAGCATCCACAGAGCATCATAACAGGCAGGATAATGAAGGGTCAGCGTGAGAATGATGGGATCTGACACCGCGAGTGTATACGATAATACACACACACACGCTGTTCTGTGAGGTGTAAACTGGAGCGGGTGAAGGAAGTAGCCGAGCAGCCCCGAAAAACATTCAGTGGGGAATGTAATTGTTCCATTGTATTAAAAAAAAAATGTCTCCGTGCATTTTTTTTCTCTTCTTTTCTTTGCAGTGGGGCTGGATTTAATCTCGGCACCGGACCAACTTAACGCTATTTTGTGTTTTTGTAAAGTCTTTTTCTTTCTTTTTGCAAGTGTGAGATTGAGCAGCACTTTTGCATTTTAATTCTTTTGCATTGCCGGTTGCGTTTGACCAACGTTCAGCCGAATTCAGGCGCTGTGCGGAGGCCTGATTTCCTCATTGATGGTTCTCCCTCTAAGTGAACTCTCATCCACCTGTCCTTCATGCACATTATCTAATTTTTATAACTCAAAAAACAGTCGAAGTATTGGGGGAAAAAAGTTACAATGGAAACTCGGTGAATAGATCAGGAAGAAAACAGTTCATGTGACTTAAATGCAAAAAGTAAAAAGCTGTGTAAGACAGAAACACTGAACTGTAACGTTCTTCAAATGAATACATGAAACCAGCATAAATGCCATGTTTCCATAATTGTTTTCCATCACTTCAGGTTTGATTATCGCTCCTTTACCGCATCATCTTATCGAGCCATCTTCCTCTGCAATGGCTTAATGGCACGAGAGGCCCAAGGTGGAGGATTAGCGCCGGCCACTGTTTATCTTGATGCATCAATCCAACCTCAAACGATTGCACAACAGCGTCAGACGGAGACACACATCAATTCCTGCTGATTTTCTGGAAATTCTGTTGAAATTCGTGCCACATTTCGATGGAAACTCATTGAAATTAAACTGCTGTTGCGGTTTCATCGAAGCAGTGACTTGAATTTAATGGAACGGCCTCCAGCGTTGATCTTCGACAGGTAAATGTGCAACGACAGCAACAGCAGCCTTGACTTGACAACAAGTCCTCCAACCGACTCTCGATCTGAGCATCATGGATGATTTTTAAGTGTCTCTACAATATGTCTGTCGAGACATTTACATGCAAGCTATAAGCCAATTCCTATGATTGCTCAGATCAAGGAAATAGAAGAGAGAACAGTTTCCTCAGAGAGGAGCACTGCAAATTGGAAATCCATACTTTCCCACAACGATGGTGAAGTTGTTGTACCTGCCAGTTGAGTATTTATAAGCTGTGGGCTTGTAAAGTGTGATTTAATGGACTAACACTTGATTTTAATGGTGAAAGTGCTGTACAAACACTGTATGGTCCGCATCACTACTAGTGTCCTGGCTCTGTATTGAACGGCCGTCATAGGCATTTCCGACCACGAGCATGTTGCACAAAGGCTTTCTGCTTACAAAGTGCAAATAAATCAGGGAGCCCTGCTCGCACATGCTCACAGTCTGATGTGAAACCACAGCGTTTGCAACTATTGTTGGCAGGAGGGTGCGAGAGCATATAGGCCGGACCTGGGATCCGTTATCTGCGTATTCGGATGCAGAATCAACGCCTTGACTCACACGGTGGCTGCATTCGCAGATTGTTTTACGCATGAAGAGCGAGCACAATTAAAAAAAATAATAAAATGAAAAAAAAATAGGCGAGACAAAAATACCAGCTTGCAAATTCAGTGCCAGATTATGAAAGTTTCTAAGCCTATACTGTGCACAGCACCTTTAAAGTGCTACAGTATTAAGCAACGTGGTTTGACTTTTCTTGTTTAGTTAGATATTGGTCAATATCTTAACGTTTGAGTTCACGTATGTGTCTTTGCATTACCGTTTCACTTCTGCCTCAGATCAACCTGCAGCGTCGATGCATCAGGACTGAGCTTCGGGAGGTTAGACGTCCATTACCCGGCTGTTCTGTGATGCGATGACTTCATGCTGACTTGAGCTCAGCAGTGACTCTGCACCTCTGCGCAGGATCTTGTGAAACTTCCCTATAAAACTCGACCGATGCGCTGTGCGATGAGTTGCGATGCCTTTTGAAGTGGCCGAGGCTACGTCCGGGCGGTGGCTTTCAAGGCCGGGTCGGGTTTTACAAGCTTACAGCTCAGGTAAACCGATACGGAAGCTGCTGCCATCCAAAAGCTCCGTTCAGCTTTTCTTCAGCGTTTTCTCCATCTTAAGTACAGGAGCGACAGAATAGCCACGCGAGCGTGGGCGTAACCAGAAAACTTAATCTTAACGATCTAATTATTATTTAAACTCAAATGTGTCGCCGCTAGGCGCGTGTGCGCAAAACGGCCGATCACTTGCAGCAGAAGTCTGCACAGAACGACTGCAGTGGAAGCGCCTCGACGGCTTCAAACGACTTCAAACACACAGACATGTCGAAGTCGCTCTGATTTCCCTCATCCCCTTTTTACTTTAATGCTCCCTCATGGAGCATTAGCTTAGATCCCTGTAGCCATGAATTACAGCTATGATGTCGATACACATTGTTGGTGATTAGCGAGTGTGTCTGGAGTACCCATCATCACTGTTTTGTACCTATTTTAAGAGCTGTGATCTGAGAACTCGAGTCTACGGGGACAGGCCCAAAGCGAGAACGGGGCCCTCCCTTTACCTCCGCGACGGCCCGTCATCATTAGTGTTTGTCCTGGCGATGAGACTATTTTTAAGGGACTGTGCACTTTAATTCCCCAACTCAGACAACTACATTAGAATGCAGCTTACACTTCAACACATCAAGAATAATAAACCAATAATACGTATAACGTGGTGCCCCAAAAGCCCTGAAAAATTATATCAGAGGCTCCTTCACCACGTCAGCCCTCCTACTTTTCCCTCGTGGCAAAACCATCATCAAGCACACTTTTATTTACCATCTGGAAGCTGAGGTAAACAGTATCCACGGCATCGGAGGGCAGCAGGTGCTGCAGCCCTGTCTTTCAGGGAGATATTAGCTGGCGTCATGCCACAGAGAGAGACAGGGTGGGGGGTGGGGGGGGGTGACGGCGGCGAGGGAGACAATGTGGAGTCACACTCACAGTACCAGTTATTCGTGTATGCTTGTGTGTGTGTGTGTGTGTGTATTAGGTGGGTTGAGCGCCTGGCCAAGAGCTGGAGCTGTGCCATGGTGGAGAGACACAGCTCCATACAAGGACAAGAAGCGCCGGAGGACCGGGGCGTCTGCCGGCTGGTCGCGGGGCCGCACGGCGAGCGTGCGCGGCGTGGCCCTGCGGCGGCCCGAACCAAAGGGGGGGGGGGGGGGGGGGGCGGGCGCTCAGAGGGCTGGAGCTTCAGAATAAGCCGGTTTTAATTCAGCATGTCAAACATATTCTCTGATAAATCGCATGCGTGTCGGTTATTTGCCGCCTCCCGGGAAGACCCAGCGGGCGTTTCCCCCATTTCAAGTGTCAATAAAAACATTCATGTGGCGTTCGCATGGTTTGGTTACACTAAGAAAATCACACGGCATCGTCGGGATCGGAGAAAGTTTGTCGCTTGTGAAAATCTGTCGGGGGGGGGGATTCTGGTCAAGGTCGCGAAACGGTTTAAAATATGTCCGAAACTGTGTTGTGCAGCTGTTTGTCTGGAAACCGAATGTTTCTCTTTAGACGGAATCAAAGTCGATACCTATCTGTCGACAACCAGGGTGGCATTCATCAATCTACAGGAAATAATCAATTAAGCTGCAGCGTGTCCATCATACCCAATGTAATAAATCCACAATCCTGGTCCTGTGTATCAGTCCAACCTTTTTTTTTTTTCCTCCTTTTCCTGCCATCTGTCTTGAGCGCGTATTACTCTCTTAACGTTTCTGTGTTTGAATGTTTTATAAATCAACTGAATGAAAGTCGACGGAAGATGAAAGTGACTCCAAAACTGCTCTGAAGTCCATATCTGTGCATGTGTGCCTGTATATGAGAGAGAGAGAGAGAGAGAGGGAGGGAGAGAGGGAAAGCGACATCACGAGAGATTTATGAAGTAGTAAGGTCAAATATCTTCTACCTAATAATAAATCACAGCGCCCCCGTCTCATATACTCACTCTCTCTCTCTCTCTCCATCCCCCGTCCATGTGTTGACACAGTTTCCATGGCGAGGGGGAAGGTGTTGACGATTCCTCGCTGCATTCCCTCGCTCACACACACATTAACATTTACTCTTGGGGGGGGGTCAGTTAACACTCTCCTCCAGCTCCCCCGACCCAATATTTGACTGAAAGGAAAAAAGAGGTTTTCAGTTTCCTCTAGGTACAATATGCTCTTAACATGTGATTGGACTATTTTTCACTTCTCGCCGCTTGTCGTCGCGTCTGCCCTTTTGCGTTTCACCTGACACTGTTGACAAGGGATTAACTTGCAGCTGATACGGACATTTAGAAAACCTGCCGTCTACCTAAAACCTGCCCCCCCCCCGCCCGCGGGGTAAAAAAGACCTATAGTCTAGCGGCCTTGTCGGACGACAACGTGTTGAGCGGAGGAAAAATTCCCACTCCGGCTGCATCAGCCATCCACGTCCATTTTTGACGTGTGGTTACACGACGACCAAGTCGGGGTTTGGGTCACAGATTTGGTGCATCGGGCTCCTTCTAGTCTGTTCTGACATTTGCTCATTGGTCAGAGTTTCAGGTCTGCAGAGAACTATAGTTCGTGTCAACGGGTCAAGGTTGCGGTGCTAGAGGAAGGGTCCCGGGGGTCAAACGGGTTCAGCCTCTCCACAGCATGAATATTTTGGATGATGGTGGCACAATAGGGGGACACGAAAATCAATGAATATCCATTGCAAGTTGCATGAAAAAAATCTGGACACTAATCTTAAAAAATTGAAAGGGTTCATCTGCTGAGGAGCCTGAATGTACTCAACAAATTCCTTTGCAATCAGGTGAGTGGCCGTCGAGTTAAATGCTAAATGTTCGAATGTTGGTTTTAAAACAGTGTTTGCTTTCCTGGCCCTGGAGATCTGGGGGCCCCTGAGCTATATGCTCAGGTGCCGTCCCTCCCCGCGGCAGTGACGGAGACATTGATGCTGTGCCTCAGGCCTCAGAAGCACAATATATGCCAACGCTGCTCCATTTTCGTTGTTTGTGTGTTAAGTTATTCTGGAATTTGGTTGATAAAAGCCCGACTATAGACACACACCTCTTATGAAATAGTGAGCTTCAAAAATACACACACACACACATACACACACGCGCACGCTGCAATAATCCGAGGCAAAGCCAAAGGGCTGAGGAGGACTTAACTTGTGTAAATGCTTCACTGTATTATCCCTTCACACTTCGCAGGGGCTCCGCATGACTAAAGCTACTGTGAGTAAACTGAAGGTAGAAGAGGTGGGGTGGGTGGGCGTGGCCACGGCGGCGGTAGACGGATAAGGAGATCGGGCGCAAGGGGAGCAGAGCATCCGTTCCACCTCTCCGTGCCGCAAGATTGGAAGTTAATTGAGGCGAGCCTCCTGCTGCCGGTTATGAGCGACACCGGGGGGGGCAGCTGTCGAGCTCCCTGCCAGAGCCGACCTGTGAGCTGGGGAACGGTGGTGGAATAAGACGGGGGAAAAAAACGGGTGGTGGTAAACCTGGAACACAAACTGCAGCGCCGGGCATTTGCGTTGCACGTGCCTGAGAAAGTCGTATCCACATAGTTTTGTTTTTTCTTCTTAGTGACACAACAGGCAACTGGTCCAGCTAGGCTGCCGTAGACTCTATGGTGAACATAGTTATTCCGACCAAGGATAACAATCATTTTTAAAAACAGAAAAGAAGACAACCTCTTTTTAAAAGAAATTTTTCAAGTTAAATGCACAGAAAACACCGAAGCCGGTGAGGGATCGTGTTACTTGTCTCTGCGTGACTCCTGGTGGGTCCAGTGTTGTATTAAAGAGTACGGAGGGTCTCCTGGAAGAAACTAAAGAGTTGCATTATGGGATGTGTATCCAGCGTTTATGGAGCTTGACCTGCACTCTGAACTAAAGGTCGACTGATTTTAATGATTCTTCTATTTTTTGATCCGTCTCTTGCATGTCCACTGATTTTATGGAATATTGCTGTATATCTCTGGAGCAACCCTGTAGAATAAAAATAGGTGAAAGTGGTTGTAAATAAATCAATAGTACACATTTTGGGTAAAAAACTAGATGGGACTCAGCACACAATCAATGCTCCATTTGCATTTTCTATCAGAAGATTTTTTTTTTTTTGACACAGCAGAAAAACAACAATTTTCCGGTGCACGGGGAGATAAAACCATCTCAATAAACCGATCTCCTCATAAACAATCCAAGTACATGTTGGGAGAAAAACAGCAATTCTGGGCAACAGAGAAAACACACCAAAGCGTTTAATGGGGGGAAAAAAAAGAACAGTCAGAGCGTTCACAGACGGCAGACTGGCGTGATGGAGCTGAGGCTTTCGGCTGTTTGGAGCTGCTGTAAACATCAGCGTTGATTACAATGAAGACGGGGAAACGTGTCGCCCCCGGTGGACTCCGGGGAGAGCGGCCCGCTCACTTCCCTCCGCGCGCCGCTAAATTTTTCCGTCTGAAATTTTTTAATTTTTTTTTTCTGTTTTTTTGCTATGTGGAGCAACCCTCGAGCTGTGACGCGTTTGAGTCAGAGCTGGGGGGTGGGGGGGTGTTAACACCACGAAAATATGCCACAACCAAATAAAGAATATCCTGCGCTGGTATTAAAAAAATAAAAAAAAAACCCAAAACAAAAACAAGAAAACAAAATCACACAGACAGAGAAAACACAAAAAACAGCGCTGGTTTGATTAAGGAATACAATGGATTAAGTTGTGACAAGGCCACGTTACCAAATGATCCATGAAAGGCATGTACACACAAACAGGGATGAGAAAACTGGGTCAAATGGACCCTGAGAGAGAGCGAGCGCAAGTTAGAAGAGCCACAGACGGATGAAGAGGCAAATCGACACTGGAGCTTCCTTTTCTGGAAATCTCACGCGGAGAGAAGAGGAAGAGGGAAGAGAGAGAGAGTCGGATGGAGAGATGGGTTGTTGAAGAGGTGTAAAAGTCAAAACCCCTCGGAGAGCGACCGAGGTTTCGGCTCATCTGCATTTCTAATCGAGAGCGAGGGTGAAAAATGGCGAGGGGAGGTGGGGAGGTGGGGAGGGACGTGGCGGAGAAACGGGAGCAACCGGCAGAGAGATGGACTGAAAGAGAGACTGGTAACAAATAGAGAAGGAGCATAAACAGACAGAAAATAAATCCCGTAAGACGAACAAGGGGATGGGAGACACAGTAAGAAAGACACTGAGGGAAGAGGGAGAGATATAGCCGCGGTCCAATGTTGAATTATAAAACATTTATTCTGCTAGAAGTTTTTGAAGTTGTGTTTTTTCTTTTTTTCAGATGTTTGGAAGCACAGAAAAACCTGATTGATGGCTTGCCCAGAGATGGAGAAGAAGAAAAAAAGAAAAAGAAAAAGAAAAAAAACCAACCAAATTGGCCCACATTTGTCATAAGTCTCCGAGCAGGAACTCTGATCACGACCGGCGTCAGATCCTCTGGAAGAATCTCGGCGGCGGTGTTTCAAAAGAAACGGGGTGAATGTGGGACAGCCGGGGGCCTCGGCCGCAGTCGGGTTACCGACCAGGGGTTTATACGGAAAGATTAACCCGCCCGGAAAGCAGCGACGTGCAATGCGGACACTCAAACGTCGCTTCGGACGGAAGCCCGGCGGCGACGGGACCCCACGGGCCGGGGGCCGGCTGGCGCCCCCTGTCAGCCGTCACGTGTTTATTCACGCATTGAGGCTAAGGCGTGCAACAGTTTGATTTCATAATCAATTAAAAAAAAAAAAAAACAACAAAAAAACCAAAATGAATTGTAAATGGATTGATCTAAATTGCATTTAAAAATGCATGAAGAAAACAAGAGCTTTAAATTTGCCAAGTGATGATTAATTGATAACACACAGAAGAGACGACAGTTGGCCAATCAGACCTCTGCTGCTCTGCGGCCTGGGCTGCGCTTCAAGCCGCGCCAGCAGCAGGCCATAGGTGTTTATGGCAATCAAAGCGGGAAGACCACGGTCTTAATTAGTCTCTGATGGCTTGTTCCGTCCACGTCCGCCGCTACTGGATGGAGCGCCGGGAAATTCTGCACGGGCGTCGGTGCTCCCCGGAGGACGAGTCCTCCCGACTTCGCCGATCCCCCGACTTTTCATCCAGCGCCACCGGCGGCTCATAAGTTTTCACTCGCTTAACTGCGCCTATTCCCATCCCTCCGAGAGAGAGTGGAGAAGATTGATATTAATCTACTGTCTATGCGTTAACTGCAGATCTGGGGTCAGGATAAGAATTTGAACAGTGAGGATAATTATCGGTTTTATCCAAAGTTCAAAAATATGCTAACAAAGAATCTAAAGCTCAATATTTAACCCATTATTTCTGTTCTGTTTTTTTTCCCACATGTAGACAGAAAGGCAAAAGATAAAGTTATACTTTTGAAGGAGATAATTACTGTCTATCATTTGTCAAATAAACTGTAATGACAATTTCTCATTTTAAACAGTTTCGCCAGTGCAGGGATAAGCTTTTTTCCCCCCACAATTTACCACCGACTTAAATAAATTAAACTCCGAACATATAAAACCATTTGCAAAACGACTGCATCTTAGAAATGTATTTATTTAAAAAAAAACAAAAACATCATGATTCATCATTGCAGTAAAATGATATAACATTAAAAAAAAACACACTGGGGAAGCCTTGCAGTGACGTGGTCAGTGGTGTGTAACGATACCATTTTGTGTATGTAGTTTACTGTCAAGAGCATTTGGCACAGAGTCCTATTACTCCCCTGTGTGTGTGTGTGTGTGTGTGCGTGAGAGAGAGAGAGAGAGAGAGAGAGAGGGAGAGAGAGGAGAGAGAGAGAGAGAGAGAGAGAGAGAACGCCTGTATTCCTGTTGTTGATACCGGCAAAAACCTATTTTGAATTCAGCACTATAACAGAGAGGCAGGCGCCTGTATAGTGGAAGTTTTCTGAGGTGACCGTCACTGCCAGTCCGACCAAAACACACACATTTTCTTTTTAGTCAGTGTTTTCCCAAGTATCACAGAACAGTTAAAGGAGTTTGCTCCGACATGGAGGTGAACATCCTGACCTGCATGTAGAAACCATATGAGCAGCACTGATCTAGGATCATTCTGGTTCCCGATATATTTCTCCGTTTTTTTCTTTTCGCTCGGGGAGACTCGCAGCCAATTCAGACCAGATATTGGTTTGAAAAGGAGTCAAAAGTTTGACTCTGTAGCCTGATATTGCTCCTAAAGTTCTGCTAGTTGCTTAAAATGCTTTGCAAAAACTATTCAGAAAAAAAAAAAAATCCCACATCAAACGAAGCTGTATCTACACCCAGTCGCCCTGGCACATCTTATTAGAAAAAACTAACAGGTCTGGCTTGGATCCTGCTGAGTTTGGATCGTAACTTCCTCACTCTGTGTGTGTGTGTGTGTGTGTGTGTGTGTGTGAGTGTGTGTGTGTGCGCGTGCTGTTGCTGGAAGTGAGAGTGTGAGTGTGTGTTCACACAGCAGTCGGCATGATCCACCAGTCACCGAAAGTTCATCCGTTTTTCTATTTAAAAAAAAAAAAACAACAGCCCCCAAAACAAAACGCAGCAGAGACTCAACAGATGTCCACCGATACACGTTGGGCACAGCTGACTTGTGTCGGATCAGCTGGTTTGTGGCAGATGTTTCTCTCTTTTGTTTTGAATCCGATCGATACGGTTTTCAGTTTTACCTGTTGCACAGTAAACTCACAACTTTTCTAAAAAAAACAAAAAAACATAAAAACAAAAAAGTAGAGACAAAACATCTAAAATTATTTGAAAAAAAAAAAGGGTATGTGACTGTTGTTGGGAGTTGAAATCTCCGAAAACCACTTCACTGGAAATGTTCTGCTTTACTTTTCTCGCCAGAACAGAAAAGGAACAGTCAGACATTTGGAAAAATGTGTTGTTTTTGCTGGTACGTGTTACGCCACGCTTATCGTATCACAAAGACTGAAAACAGGGGAACTGCTAGCCTGGCTAAACCGAACGTGAAAGAACACAGCATGTCTGCCAACAACTTCAAAGAGTCTCATTTATGATTTTTTTATTATTTATTTTTATTTATTTTTTTAATAAATGGGTGGAAATAAGAAAGTAAATGAGGAGGAAAGAGCTGTAGTGTCGCCTCTGAATCTCACGTATTAATATTCTGTGTCTCGTTTTTTGTTTAAGATGAACAGAAATGTAAAATTGACAGCTTGTGGTTTTCGCTGGACTTTCTGACTACAACTATTTCTTGAAAAACAACAGTTTATCCATATGCTGAGCCAAGAAATAGTTATAAGACTCACTGACACAGCCGCAAATCGTTCGTCCGTACATTTCCGAGTGTGAATTAACCAAACGAGATACTTTTAAATTAGTGACCTTTAATGGTGTTGGGGCCAATTTATGCCTCTGTGATTAACCTGAACCTCTCAAACATTGCAACCGCCGCAATCTGGGCTCATTAGCATCACATTTCTGGCTCCTCCTTCCTTCGCCGTCGCCCCGTCGCCTCCGCCCCGTCCTCTTTCCGGCAGTAACCTCTGGGGGGAGCTGCCCGCTGTTTGGCAACCCGTCAAGCTCCAGCGCCACCAGGATCCGCTCAGTCTTGGTCGCCACTGTTTCGAAAGTGTGCCAAGCTCGCGGGGAAACTGCCGAAGAAACCACAAACATGGTGGCACTGTATAAATGAAGCACAAATGCTCGTGATGGCGTTGGTGCGGCGTCGGTTTGACACAAAGCATAAATGGCTCTATGTTTTTTTTCCCTGTTTCCAGTCTTAATGCTAAGCTAAGCCAACCACCCAAGCGACTTCTGACGCCAGCAAATATGCATCTTTCTCCAAATGCCGAACTGCTCCACTAAAAAGCAAAAGTGAAGCTACAAAAACATGCATGACTTCTCCTGTTGGGAACTTTGCAGCTCCAAACCACGGAAGTAACTGAGTTTCTTGCACCACCCACACTCAGTTAAAAACAGGGTCCTGTTGCTCACGGCGCGAACCCGAGAGGGTCCAGACCAGCGGGGTTCAGACACCTGGATGCAGGAGACTTCGATGTCCCTCAGGACTTAACCCTGGAAAAAGGCTTAGTGTTGCTCATGAGTGAAACCAGCTCCGTCGCTGGGAGACGTCACATGCAACTCTTTGTCTCGCATACTGCGGCATGGCGCTAACACACACACACACACACACACACACACATACACACACAAACACACACCAACACACAAGACTCGGGCGAGAAGTAACAGCTGGATACATTTCTGGATATTTATAAAAGAAGAGTGCTCGCTGTCACCACTGTTTGTGGCTGTTCAAGTGTTGATCTGGCAAAGCGAAACCAAGCACACTTCTGTTAGTTCAGATATTGGCACCACGTAGAGTATATCTCACACACAAACACACTAACTGCATATCTCCTCGTAAAGCTTAAAAATGTCTCTCATTTTAAAATCTCAGAATTTTCAAAAAACTAGAGTTGAGAATAAAGGTATATAGTGTCCTCTCGTTGAGTCAGGAATACTCTGGGATGGTTAGTTCTAGTGCAATACCTCTCGTGTGGAAAGCACGTTCTGTTTTCCCGGGGGAACCTCTGCCGCCCCAAGCACGGACCACGAAACGCCGACCTCCCGTCCGTGACTGAAATAAGGCCCAGGCTGCCTAAAACCCGTCGGCCTCTGCAAATACAAACCAACCAGTCGGCCGAATTCGGCCGCGCACCCTCGTGTTCAACCACAAAAAAACAAACAAACAAAATAAACAACGGGTGAAGCGTAAAGCTGCTTCCGTCTCCGTCCGACCCGAACCAGCCAACCCTGGAATTTTCTGTGCTTCCTCAAAAAGAAAAAAAAGAAGATTCATCGGGGTACGCTGGTGTGCCGTTACTTTGAGAGACTCAAGTTCCATCAGAGACACATGGAGTGGTTGTATTTTGCAGGAAGCCGTGGCAGAAAGCAGAGGAAAAAAGAAAAGAAGCGTATAGTCCAGCCTGAGTGCTTCATTTGTTATCCTTAGTGGTTACAGAGGCAGCAGATGTGTTTAGTGGTCCTTTATTCCCGAGTGGCAGTGTCGTCTCAGCAGTCACATTGTTCCTCAGAAAGAAAAAAATAAAAAATAAAAATCAAACCCCAGGGGTCTTCAGAGTCTCCTGTAGTGCTATGTTCTTAACAGGGAGTGAAATATAACGGTGTATAATTCACTGGAAGCGCCACAGATTTCAATGGGTCTTCGGGGAATCGGAATTGTCAAAGGCTATTTCCCCCATTGGTGTTTGTACGAAAAAAAAAAACAAACAAACAAAAAAACAAAAACAGGTCCCCCCTGCTCCTCCACTGCAGAGCCCGAAAGATCCTGAGCACCTCGATCAGGGATCCGTTTCCGAGGGTGGCGCGTCTGGTGTTTTTTTGTGTTTGTTTTGTTGTTTTTTTTTTTTTGTTTTTTTTTACTCCCAACGCGCGTCGCCCGGAAACAGCTTGGTGTCCCAGAAATCGTCCGGGGGCCCGTGTCTGTTGTGTGCGTGGTGCTTCCTGTGGACGCTGCAGTGTGCGGATGCGGGGGAAACTGTTTGTCAGTCCATCTCCAGGTCCATCAGTTTGTTGCGCGAGCGCGGGGTGTGAGCGGTGTTGCGGCAGCAGCACTGGGCGCAGACCAGGCCCAGCACCAGGGAGAAGAGGCCCACGCCTGCAGACACACAACGGGGTCAAAATGAAGACATATTCATCTACTAGGAGTGTTATTACTGTTTCTACTGGTAATACTATAATCCTGTCAGCTTTTTCAGGACGTTCTCTCTTACCTGCGTTTTGACTGAAGGGGCCACAGACTGACCCCTGCAGGGGGTTGACGATAGGCGACCGGGGAGAAAAACAAACCTTGTGGCTGCTACAGCTTCATCCACGCAGCGGAGAGGAATGATGTGAGGATTCTGACGAATGAGCCCCCCCCCCCGCGCTAACTGGGCGAACGCCCTGGAGTTCAATGTTTTACCCAAAACAAACTGGCCCCGGTGTGAACACAGGCTTCGTCGCCGTTGCAGGATTTGGAGTGATTGGGTCAGTTACATTTAAAAGCTTTTACATTGGGTGTGATGAAAAAACTACTCTCACTGCAGCTGCATTTTCGGGACCGGATTATTTGGAGGCAAAAAGGGGGCTATGAGGGGGCTTATACTACCACTCTGGATGTTACAGCTTCCACTAAAACAACAACTTCCAACTACTGGCGCCGCAGATGCCTATAAACTAAGATTTTCATTATTAATAGCAACTAGGAAAGTCTCCCAGCCACATACGGGTTCAGCAACGGTGCCAATTTAAAGCATATTTTATTGATTGCCTGGCTATTTTGAGCCTGATCAAATTCAGACTCTTGCCTTAAGAGTCAAGTCCGCTGTGCTTGGGCAGGGCCAGCTGTCGGACACGTGTCCCACATAGGCCCGAGAGGCGGCGCTGTCAGCCGGCAAAGGGCAAAGCGGCACAACAAAGCAGCCACTCCGGTCCGTCGGCCGGCAGACCCGGCGAAGACGGTGGGATCGGCGAGGGAAGTGGGCGCTTTTTATTTATCTATTTATTTAAAAAAAATAAAAATAAAAATCCAGTTTCAATGAGGTTTTGCAGGTGAGCCACTCCTCTGCAGCGCTTTTGCCTTTAAACCACATTTAGCCTCATCATTAGCGTAAAAACGAGCTATAACAGTTCGTTATCTCTCGTTTCAACAGATGTCAGTTATGCCACGGTTCTCAAAAACGTCTGCAGACAATCATCTTAGGTACATTCAGCACAAACGGAAAAGAAGCGATATATTCTCAGCTGTCAACTCGGACAGAATCAGAGATCCAGTGATCATCTTACTAAATAGAAATCGAATCTAATGATATATACAATGTAATGATTAAACAAAGAATAAAGCTAAAACCCTATGATAAAACATACAATCACGGATTTCAAATGAGGATTTACAGCGTTAACATTACCTATTGAGGCCGATGCACCATATAGGAGAGGTAACTGCAGAGAGTCCCACACTAGAGAAGAACCAAAAAGAGAAACAATTTTGTGGTTTCAAAATTAATCTGCATCAGTGTCAGCATCAATTCAAAATTAATCTGCATCAACGCGGGAACTGTGATTGGCTTGCGTCGCACACTCCTCACCGGCAAATTGGACCGTGAGGAAGATCCGGGACGACGTCAGCTCCCCGGCTTGAGTCCAGGCCCCCGTCGAGGCCGACAGGTACCAGGGCGTGGCCACGCAGAAGTACTCGCCGCTGTCACTGGGGAGAGCGCAAAAAAATCACAGCGGTGTTGTGTGCGTCAACCTCTCCAGGACAGGAGCGACCAGAAAACATGCCCGCCGACGGCCACGCCCCTGCTCAACCCCTAAAAAACCACTCACCTGTCCTGGGTGCCGAAAATGTTCAGCAGGTAGGTGTGCGTGTCGGTGCGCTCTACCGAAACCTCGCTGGACGAGTTGCGGGTCTCCGTCTTCACGACGCCGAAGCGGTCGACGCCGGCCACCTGGGTTGTCGTCTGCCCGCCGCGCAGCCTGGTGAAAAACCAGTGCACCTCGTACGCCAGGTCATCTGCGGGAGACAGACAGAATTTATCTATGAATATATATTTACGCATTTCATAAGAAATAGCTCCGACTACATTTAAAACCTCAAAGTGTTTTATGAACGTTACTCAGTCTTTAAAACGTGCAAAAGAAAGAATATTCGGTTGCATATTCTGCTCTATTTCCAGTCACTTCAGATCCAATTTGAGTCTGTTGACCCCTGACTGATTGTTTCTGCTGTTAATAGACCGCATTCAAACTTTACATATATTACAAGCTACAAAGGCAGTTTTTTTGCTTGTTGGTTTACGCAACATGTTGCATATGTGTCATTTTCTATCCGTTTCCAAAGCCGAAAACAATTTCAGTTAAATGCATTCAGACCCTGGAAGTTGGCTCGACATCAGTAGCATCACTGAGGATACCTGCATCAGTTAAAAGGGAACATTAAAAGACACAGTTCCGCTCTGTAAGTCCCATGAAAAGGCATCGTTGCTTCCACAATTAGACGCGTATCTCGCTCAAACAGATCAGCGTCGGGTCACTGGGCCGGCGGCCGTGCGGGAAAAGGGCAGTTTCAGATTAACAGAACGGGCGGAGAGGCGACGGCTCCGATGGTCGGACTCTTTGGACGCCGGCGTTCATCCAGGGTCACGTCAGCTCTGTTCCTGCAGGAGGCCGGGATTTTCCAGAAAGCTCAAGCGTCCACTCCGATGTTTAAGCAACCGGCATTAGCGGCCGTTCATGTTTGTTTACAACCCTGCCTGCGTTTCATCTTCTTAGGACGTGGGGGATGTTGGCATATTTATTAACAAGTCGTTGAAGGTCAGTTATGAGGGTTTCAATGCGTCATGACGGAAACACTTACTTAAAATAAACTACTTTACCGCCCCAAACCACCGTCCTAGCTCCTAAAGAACGTGCTATCCTGCTTTATGACACATTCACATGAGACTATCTGCACCACATCTACATCAAGTCCAGAGTTTGCAGTTACCTATCACATTATGGAAATAATGGAAAAGAGGGTTTTTTTTTTATTTTTAAGATGTAAAACGCAGCCCTGATTTCACTACGATAACTACAGAACAAATGAGGAAAAACGAAATGTAGGAGCATCAGTCCAAAACTATAGAACCACTCTGTTATCGCCGAATTAAAAAAAAAAACACACACACACACACACACACACACACACACACACACACGCTACTGTTTCTCCCACAGTAAGACTAAAGATAAAAAATAGCCGAGATGGACATGGCTCACAAAAAGGAGGATAGCGATGACAAAAGAAAGAAAACAGGGACAAGAGAGAGTTTGTGATAATAGATGCAATCTTTGGAAAGGGGGCGAGCGAGCTAATTATTTCCAAGAGAAAGACACGGGGGGGGGGGCGAGCAAAAGCGAGAGAGAGGGAGGGAAGAGAGACAGACAGAGAAGCACAAACTAGTCATTAGTCTGTCAGAGAGAGAGGGACTATTAGCACTGTACCTCCTACACACACACACACACACACACACACACACACACACACACACACAATAAGAACCCCACGGAGCCTTAGTCATCCTCCGTCATTTCAGAGACAAATAGAGGATATAGATAAAAAAAAAAAAAAAGAAGAAGGAAAGAGCAGAACATTTGCGAACGACAACGCTGGAAAAAAAAAAAAAAGACAAATGATGATGAAAAACAATTATTGAGGGGGGGAAAAAGGCGAGAGGGAGAAATGAGGAGGAAGGAAGAGGAGAGCGGATGGAGCGAATATAATGAAGAGGAAGACTGAGGAGAGGAGGAGAGGAGGAGAGGAGTGAACTCACCCAGAGCAGAGTAATGAATCACATCTCAATTTCTCTCTCCCTCTCTTCCCTAATGGTTTTAATATTCAAGTGCTACATCATTAAAAATCAGTAGTAGTACGACCAGCAGCAGCAGCAGCAGCAGCAGCAGCAGCAGCAGCAGCAGCAGCAGCAGCAGCAGCACTGGCTGTTTGAGTTCAATGTTTCAAGCTTCCAGTGTTATAGATAATTATCAGTCCGTCGCCGTCCTCCCCCCATGTGACACCTAAGTCTGGACACTGGAGCCATGCACCTCCCCAGACATTCAGTCTCACCGTTTTTTGTTTCCTTTTTCCTTTTTTCCCTCCCACCCCCTTCGGCTGTGCGTATCTGGAGAGAACGAACCCCGATGACTTCGCCGGCCCCCTCGACCTTTTCCTCTGGCACCGCCAGCGAACCGAACCGGGGCCACTCTGGCTCGAGAAAAACACAGATTTAAAAAATTGGCGAGGATGTTCACGCCCGCTAGAGGATTATCTTGTTTTCTATTTCTGAACACTCCATTGGTTTAAAGAAATAAAGGAAAAAAAACTTCCCTCAGGCAAAGCTTTAACATAAAATGTCAAGAAAAAAAGTGTGATTGCTTTTGAAATCACACTTTGAACTTACAGTCTCTAAAGCTACCTAAAGCTTAACCTATCTAAATATTTACAGGCTGAATATGAATAAATTTAGAACTTTCCACTTCATATTCTATTTGTGTGTTTTTAATGCAAAACAACTTCAAAATTAGCACCTTAAAATTGATTTGCTGTATTACATTAACTCATATTAATATATTTCACTGTCTTTATTTACTCGTTCCCTCATCGTGCAGCCGTTTTGTTTCCGCTCTGGAAGGACCCGGTTCCGTTCCACGCTGTGGCTTGCAGAATTCGCCAACGCAACCAAGTCAACGCTCACCAACCCATTTAAGGTGGCATCAGTAAACAGCAAATTCATTTTGACCAGCTCGTCCGGCCTTCCTGCCGAGACACTTGAGGATTTCTCTCTGAAGTCTAAATCCGTCACTTCCTGTTAGCGGAGAAGGGGACGCGCAGGACGCCAGGATTTAATTTGGGCAAATCGGCTCCGCTGCTTCTCGATTAGCTGGTGGGAGTCAGTGGGCTCTGGTGGAGATGCCGATTCAGGCCGAGAAGTCAAGCGGACGAACAGTGAAAATCGAAAAAACAAAACAAAAAGAAACCTAAAGTTCAGCTTCAGATGTGACTTCAGATCATTAAAAAAAAAAAACAACCAAAGAGTTCATAAGAGTTCACTTATCATCGGATGCGAGATTCCTGCAAAGGAATTTACATTTTCACCATGTTTTATACAGTAGATACAGATTTCAGTGATTAAACTTTAAAACAGGACTGGACGACTCCAGATCATCAAGGTGAAGAAAATCATTAAGTTCCTGCCATTTTTAACATCACCTATCAAAGAATTAGAAGATCCCTTCACAGTGTAAACTTTGGACTCAGCAGAGGATGACGATGATGATGGTGTTGATGAAGATGCATGAGGACAGCTTGGAGGGGGGGTGGTGGGGGCGTTTTTTTTTTTGCACCAAGAAAAGAAGCCGAACGCTCCATCCCGACGAAAGAGGAGGAAACAGGAGGTGACACTAAACACACACACACACACACACACACACACACACACACACACACACACACACACACACACACACACACACACACACACACACACACACACACACACACACACACACACACACACACACACACACACACCCTCCAGACTTGCTGACCAGAATCAACTGACGAGTAAAGTTCTGACACTGAGAGAGGGCTGGTTTACCCACCAGCCTCCTGAGGAGAGCCCACACGGCTCCTCACAGCAACGTAAAGACCCTTTTGTGGCACAACTAACCACGCAGGAAGAACCAGCTTCTCCAAGTACCACAGTCTAGAGCTAGAATACTTATTTGTATTTATATTCATCCCGTAGAAAACTGCAGAAAAACAACTTTTTAAATAAGTGGTTTAATCATTTTAAGTCCATTTTTAAGCAAGAACACCATCTAATCATTCTTGCTTCTCAAATATGAAAATTAGCTGCTTTTCCTTGTTTCTCATTGTAGTAAACTGGCTTTTGATTATAAATAACACATCTGATGACATCAGCTTGGGCTCTTGAGATGTTTTATAGGCTTAATCGATAAAATAAAAATGTTTCAAGCTGTTTTCGCCAGCATATTGAACGCACATGAGCCTTGCCTCAAAGTAAGTCCTCCGCCGGGACCCCTCTGCGCTGGTGGGGTGGATCAGAGTGAGGCGCCTTCCCCAGGCCCGACCCCATCCATTATTCAGGGCTCCCATCGGCGCATGGTTGGGTAACAGGGACACGGACTCAACGCGACCCGGCGTTAGAATCCCGTCCTGCGCTCACTCCTGGTTTCTACTGATGGAACACATGGTTCCTAGTACCAAAGTTCAAAAGAGGGAATCCAGCGTGGGCCATGGTGAGAGTAACTCTGGATTAACTGTCCACGCGAGTTGAGCATCATTTGCAAACCGCTGACAGTGCATCTGTCCCTTTGTAAACATGGGGCACTGATAACAAATCGAGGTCATGGAGTGAAATCGGGAGGGCGAGTGACATTTACTTTCGTTATCGATGGATCCGGTATCATTTTTACGAGCTTTGAAAATGTTGAAATAGAGTGGAAAGAGGCCGAGGGCTAAATGTGAACGTTTCCACCCCCCCCCCCAACACAAAAGATACTGAAATTAAAGACTTATGAGGAAGAAAAACTAAAAATTAAAAACAAACTAAAAAACAAACAACAAAAAAGATGAAAAACAAGGTGAAGGGTTGAATTTTTTCACACACACACACCTTTTTTTTTTTTGCGCCTCGAGGGGGTATTAGCAATACTTCAAGTATACTTATTTTCAGCAGAGTAGCTTGAATGCAACCTTTGTGATCATCCGGGTGCCGACGGTCAACACTATGAAAACAAGACCCCAAAGTTAACCTTAAATACTTTAAATAGAGATTAATTTCATTTTCGGCATTTTGGGAGGGACAGAGAATTACATTCTGTGCCATTTTTCTTTGTTGCACTTTCTGTTGACCATTTTTTGGATGTAAGTAGAAAAAAAACTTGTGATGACACATTTAACTGTATTGACTTGTACGGAGATGTTTTGTGATGACAGGATGTATGAGAACTATTTTAATCCCTTATATAATCATAGGACTATATTCTTATATAATCACATCACTTAAAAACTGCCTACCTGACAGTCAGAAGATGCTCTGACGTTGTGATAACACCAGGTTAGTGTCTGACATTGCCGTTAATGATCAAAGACACATTTTGCATAATTCCGCGGGACCGATGTGTGAACTCCGGTTGCTTGTTTCAGTGACGACACCGATATTCGAAGGAGCAGATCTATAATTAGAAAGCCTCTGCTTTCTCACAGTTAGCCTCCATCCTCTCCTTTTTTTTTCCCCTCCTTTGTTCTTGACGGCGGAGCGGACGGAGAATGAGGAGAGGGGAAGGAGGGAGGAAAGGAAGGGGATTTGAAATACTTAGTGACTGAGGAGATTATTTTGTTTATCACATCGTCCATAAATCAACAGCGAGAGGCGCTCGGCAAGTGAACGCATCTCGGGTTGTGTCTTAGGAGAGCATGCCGTATCACCGGAGACCCCCCCCTCTCTTCTTATGGGAGGTGCTATAGGAGTATCTGATCCTCCACCGGCAGGCTGACTCATTTCTTGCCGACAGCTGTTCCTCTGCCGAATGCAGACTCTTGCCGCCACCCCCCCACCCCCACCCACAAACCTTTTCTACCCCCTTATATGAACTCATGAACTCACCGACTCCCATCCCAACAGTCACTTGATGAGATATAGGCTCTGCACACGCCACCTTGTTGCCTGCACAGCCACTTCTGTAAACACCGAGTGACCAGGACAAGTAGGAAAGTGTGTACGTGTGGCTATAGATCATCAAAAGTAAACATAACGGATGACCTACACAGGCTTGCGATTTCTTATTCATAAACACAAAACCATATAAAATGTTGCACTGAGGGAGCAGGCCCTTTGTGAGATGACTGTGGGATAATTTGGCCATGAAGTAATCACCGGTGCACAACATGACACCGAGCACAAGGCCTCGGTGCGCATTAAAATGTGATACTTGCTGGATCATGGAGGAGCATTCGGACTTCTCCCTTTAGCTCCCCAGTTTTCTTTCATTCATCACAGAGCTACACCCATCACTTTTCGCGTGTACAACCAAGAAAAAACAAAACCCAAAAAACATCCTTTGAGGAGAGACCGTCTGAAAATATTAATATATACACAAAAAGATGGCGAGTTCTCGGTCGGATGTGGGGGGAGAGAGTGGGAAGCAGCCTAGGATGGCAGGGGTCCTTCAACCCGCCGTTGAGTGCAGCTATTTTTTTTCCCCCTCTTTTCTCAGAACGGCTACAAACACTTCGTTCCATTCAGGCACGCCGAACTCCTGACCCCGAACCCTGGGCGACCAGCTTTCAAAAACGATGCGTCGGAGCCCGCGAGAGCCGAGGCGATTCTCCTCTTCTTCTCTCAGTAAATCCTACGCAGTCGCAAAGGGCTCAGAAGATGTCCACACAAACTGACAATTAATCGAAAACAACGCCGTTGCCTGGTGTGATGGATGCCAAATGCAACAAAGTGTTGGTAAACTCAGATCCACTGTTGACTGCAAACAGCCGCCTTCATGCCAGAGCCTTAAAATTCTAGCAGACTGAATTAATTCCTTTGAGGCTGGCATGAACTTTCAGGAAGATAAAGGTCCCTGTGATCCAGGGTTGCTTTGAGGATCATATAAGCAGAATCACGTTGGTTATTTTTTTAGTCATTTTGGTTTGGCCCTACTTGATAGGGAAGTTGGAGGCAGGAAACACAGGGGGACATTTGTCAATGAATGACATTACGTTTATATTATATTCATATTATATCCCTATGCAAAAACCTACTTCTATGACCAAAAATGTTTATTCTTTCCTAATTTGTTCCATGGGCGATGAAAAACATCTATGTGAATGTGCAAAGTTAAACTAACAGGAAAAGGGCATTTGGCTGTGACTGATGATGGAAGAGAATCTAATCTAACAATTCCAAACAAACAAACATAAAAAACCTCAAGGAACTCCTGATTTACGGTTGGCACTGCATTATTCCCCAATAGCTCCAAGCCCTTTGGTCATTTTTTAAAAAAATGGAAAAATAATTTCCTAAAAAAGTTCCACACTGTAGTTTTTGGCAAATGTTACTCAGACAGGAGTAGAAAGTGTACTTGTTGGGGACTACTTGCAGCAGCAGATGAATACACATTTGATGCTCTAGTGATTATGTTTGGAAAAGAAGGAATGTGTCATTCGGCGTAACAATGGAGCTCTGAGGTACAGAGTTTTGTCCTATTATGTTGTTTAGTCTTGTTGTTGGCGATAAGAAAGAATATAAAATGTCACCGACCTTGAATATTGAGTTTCTAACAGTTTGGTCAGACGGCACAGTTATGATGAAACTGTTATGTTCAAAGACACGGTAAGAAAATCGTTCGTCAAAGTTTCGGGCCAGGCAACAGTCTAACCAATGAAGACGCGGTCAGTCAGAACTTCACAGCCGTGTTAGCTTCATTACCACTAGCGCTGTTTTAGGGGGTGTCTGCATTCTGGTGATTGGATGGCAGCAGAGGAACTGCAAGTGCATCTCTAATAGAATATCTGGCTCCTGTCTGAGCTAATAAAACTAAAATGGCTGGCGGTGGAAATGAAGACAGTCTGATTGGATTTCTCTGGATTAATCCCTCGAGGAGAGTCCGAGGCGTAAAACTGCTTGAAAAAAAACAACAACAACAACAAAAAAAAAAAACATACACACGCAAAGATTGACAATTACCACCAGTGCTTCTAATGAAACTGCGTGTGTGTGTGTTCTCTGCTCCATAAAGCAGGACAGTACTGGTAGAGTGGAATACTAAACACTATAAAAACACTACTTAGTTGCACAGATACAAAGCCACTGGGATGCTAAGTTCCCCTCATTACTAGCCACTGGCCTAATCAGACCTCTAGTAAATTAATGCACATTTTCCTTGATATTTGGCCCGTTTTACTTACAGATACCTTCTGAATACATGAGTTAGGTTTAATTAAGCTAAAAACTGATATTTAAAAGTTAAAAGGTACAAAATTTAATAGCTTTAAAAAGCAGGATGTAAAACCACCAAAGAGAATTTCATTAGTTTGGGTAGCAATAAGGTTCACTTGTTGTTTCAGTCCTAGTCGTCTCTTATGAATCTAATGCAACAGTCAGACAATTCCCAATTTGTAACAGTCCCACAGATGAACATTAACATTCTCATTTTTGGTTTTAATTCTCAGATGCATGAAGCAATTCATCGACTGGTTAATTTAATGATTAAGACCCTAATTATTTTTTGGTCCAGCTTAAATCCGCTGCGTGAAAGAGACAGACGCAGCCTCATTCGTCTCAATGACACTACGGCGCTGGCAACTCGGGATCAGCCAGCAAAAAGTTGCTGCTGGCATGGAGCCGTTGCTGCGGTGCAATGCAGCGCCACCTAACGCTACACTGTGCTGACCCATCGAATAGCTGTGGTAGCACATTCCTGACAGATTAATGTATGGACTCATTTTTATATAGATTAATAAGTAACACGAACAGGGTAATTAAATAACAATTGTTGTACCTTCAAACTCAAAAAAATCTCTCACTAAAACCACCGCACTTAGATCATGTACATGCATATATATAAAAATTTTAAAAAGTATTTATTTTTAAAAACAAAGTGGTATTATTGGTCTAAGTACCAAGTGGTATTTGTCTCACCTCTGTTGCAAAACATATCTGGTGAACATCCACAGCTTTGTTTGGTCAACAGCACATATAATTTTTTATCAATGAGGTTTTTTTTTTTTGTTGTTTTTTTTTTTTTAAATGAGTCCTGTGGGTTCAAACCCTTTCAATAAAACATTTAGAGGAACTGAACCGTGGGTTAACGGCGGATAAGGTTGTGTATGTTATCGAAGGCTCGTGTCCAGGCAACGCTGCCACCTACAAACCAGGTCTTTGGACCTTGTTTGATGCTCATGTGGGGTTTCCTCTGTTGAACGTCCCCAGCTGACCTGACCTGACCTGACCTGATCTGATCTGACCTCCCCTACCCACCTGAACAGAAGACGACTTCCTGCGCGCGGCCATGACGTTTTTTTTTTTCCTTTATTACGCCAAAGGAAAAAAAAAAATCCCTTCTGTTTAAAAACTGCAGTCTGATCACCCATAAAATCTAAAATTTACGACGAGGATGCCTCTAACACTCCATCTCTGCTCCCACCCCTGTTCAACTAAAGGCCTAATGGAGTGAAAATGATGGCACTGCTCTGCTGACTATCTGCTCAACGGTTTAAATTTTGTTTCCTGCCTTTGTACCCTACTGCCCTATCTCGCTTCATGTTTGGGTGGCGGCCATTTGCTCTTCTTTTTCACCACAGCATAAATATCCAGTGAGACCCTGTTTGATGTTAAGATTTTTTGCAGTCATCTAGAGGCCACTGAATATTAGAAATGATTTTTTTATTACAACAAATGAATAAATAATTACCGAATAACTTCCCTCAAACTTTCATCTGAATTTTTTCATGTATCCAAGCACTTTTGGAACAGGGATGAACCAAGAACATGAAGAGCTGTGTTTTATTGAACAATTTCTCTCACTGTGACTAAAATATAGCATTGAATTTTATCATTTTTAATCAATTCAATTTTATTAGCATCCAATTTTGAGTAATTAATCTGTCAATATCCAAGCATTACAAAAAGCTGATAGAAAGTAGTTTGCACCAATATGGGCTTCTTAACAAAATATTATTAAGTTAAAATCTGCATTTTTAAGCTCCTATAACGCTGTCGCTCAACTACGAGCTTTATCGAAAAAGCTTCATTACTGTGGCGGAGGCAGCTCCAGGAGAAAGCTTCCAGAAATGCTGAAATTTTTAAACTGCGTCTGGCACACACATGGCTGATGGCTCCTACTGTTGCTGTCCACTGGACATGAGGTGGCGACAGAAATCAGGGTGAAAAATGGTGAAAAGTGGATGGAACTTCCATAGTGGGACTCAACTTGGTTTTGTCTTTGCGGAGATGGATGTTTGCCAAACATTAAACTCCAGCAGCCGACTGGTGTCAAGTTGTTCCATATTTCCTTGCGTATTTAAAGTTATGTAGTAGCCAATAAAGTTGAAAACCAATAAAAGTTAAAAACAAAAAAAAAAAACATACACACGCAAAGATTGACAATTACCACCAGTGCTTCTAATGAAACTGCGTGTGTGTGTGTTCTCTGCTCCATAAAGCAGGACAGTACTGGTAGAGTGGAATACTAAACACTATAAAAACACTACTTAGTTGCACAGATACAAAGCCACTGGGATGCTAAGTTCCCCTCATTACTAGCCACTGGCCTAATCAGACCTCTAGTAAATTAATGCACATTTTCCTTGATATTTGGCCCGTTTTACTTACAGATACCTTCTGAATACATGAGTTAGGTTTAATTAAGCTAAAAACTGATATTTAAAAGTTAAAAGGTACAAAATTTAATAGCTTTAAAAAGCAGGATGTAAAACCACCAAAGAGAATTTCATTAGTTTGGGTAGCAATAAGGTTCACTTGTTGTTTCAGTCCTAGTCGTCTCTTATGAATCTAATGCAACAGTCAGACAATTCCCAATTTGTAACAGTCCCACAGATGAACATTAACATTCTCATTTTTGGTTTTAATTCTCAGATGCATGAAGCAATTCATCGACTGGTTAATTTAATGATTAAGACCCTAATTATTTTTTGGTCCAGCTTAAATCCGCTGCGTGAAAGAGACAGACGCAGCCTCCTCATTCGTCTCAATGACACTACGGCGCTGGCAACTCGGGATCAGCCAGCAAAAAGTTGCTGCTGGCATGGAGCCGTTGCTGCGGTGCAATGCAGCGCCACCCAACGCTACACTGTGCTGACCCATCGAATAGCTGTGGGCGCACATTCCTGACAGATTAATGTATGGACTCATTTTTATATAGATTAATAAGTAACACGAACAGGGTAATTAAATAACAATTGTTGTACCTTCAAACTCAAAAAAATCTCTCACTAAAACCACCGCACTTAGATCATGTACATGCATATATATAAAAATTTTAAAAAGTATTTATTTTTAAAAACAAAGTGGTATTATTGGTCTAAGTACCAAGTGGTATTTGTCTCACCTCTGTTGCAAAACATATCTGGTGAACATCCACAGCTTTGTTTGGTCAACAGCACATATAATTTTTTATCAATGAGGTTTTTTTTTTTTTTCCTTTATTACGCCAAAGGAAAAAAAAAAATCCCTTCTGTTTAAAAACTGCAGTCTGATCACCCATAAAATCTAAAATTTACGACGAGGATGCCTCTAACACTCCATCTCTGCTCCCACCCCTGTTCAACTAAAGGCCTAATGGAGTGAAAATGATGGCACTGCTCTGCTGACTATCTGCTCAACGGTTTAAATTTTGTTTCCTGCCTTTGTACCCTACTGCCCTATCTCGCTTCATGTTTGGGTGGCGGCCATTTGCTCTTCTTTTTCACCACAGCATAAATATCCAGTGAGACCCTGTTTGATGTTAAGATTTTTTGCAGTCATCTAGAGGCCACTGAATATTAGAAATGATTTTTTTATTACAACAAATGAATAAATAATTACCGAATAACTTCCCTCAAACTTTCATCTGAATTTTTTCATGTATCCAAGCACTTTTGGAACAGGGATGAACCAAGAACATGAAGAGCTGTGTTTTATTGAACAATTTCTCTCACTGTGACTAAAATATAGCATTGAATTTTATCATTTTTAATCAATTCAATTTTATTAGCATCCAATTTTGAGTAATTAATCTGTCAATATCCAAGCATTACAAAAAGCTGATAGAAAGTAGTTTGCACCAATATGTGCTTCTTAACAAAATATTATTAAGTTAAAATCTGCATTTTTAAGCTCCTATAACGCTGTCGCTCAACTACGAGCTTTATCGAAAAAGCTTCATTACTGTGGCCGGAGGCAGCTCCAGGAGAAAGCTTCCAGAAATGCTGAAATTTTTAAACTGCGTCTGGCACACACATGGCTGATGGCTCCTACTGTTGCTGTCCACTGGACATGAGGTGGCGACAGAAATCAGGGTGAAAAATGGTGAAAAGTGGATGGAACTTCCATAGTGGGACTCAACTTGGTTTTGTCTTTGCGGAGATGGATGTTTGCCAAACATTAAACTCCAGCAGCCGACTGGTGTCAAGTTGTTCCATATTTCCTTGCGTATTTAAAGTTATGTAGTAGCCAATAAAGTTGAAAACCAATAAAAGTTAAAAAAAAAAAAAAAGAAAGAAAAGGTGCCGGACTGACTGAACAACATTGCCCCCCCCCGATTGTTAGCAGGGATGCTCTCATTTCTGCCGTAACATTCATGGCGAGTTTCTTTTGCTGAGGGTTTTACGAGTGGCTGGTAGCTGGGGGAACCTGATGTGCTGTAAAATTTGGAGTAACAACACAAACTGAATTCCGTGGGGATCAGTCCGACACTGATGAAAAGGGAAATTCTGGGCGTCTACCGCTGCAACAAGAAAGTTCAGGGGATTTCAGCAGTTCTTGAATACACCCCCTCCCCTTTTAATCTTCAGCCGTTAGCAGTTTGCCAGAAACAGTTAACGGGTGAGAAGCGCTTAGTCTTTCCGTCATCGGTTCTCATCACCTCACCACTTCATATTCTTCCCTGCCCATCCTCTCCCCATCCCTCTCTCCACTCCTTCCCATTCTTCCTCTTCGTTGGAATTCACTCCTCCTCCTCCCCTCGTCCCCATCCCTCTTTTTAGGAAACACACCGCATGCTGTTCCTGAGCCACTCTTCATCCATTTGCTGCCTCCTCTATTCACTCCCTTCCACTCTTGCTCACTTTAACATTCTGGTTTAGCTCCATCCAACCCCCCCTCCCATTCACTCCCACCTTCACGACTATTCTTTCTCTACCTCGTTCGCTCTCCTCGGCTGGCTAACGGAGCGTGAGATTGGCTAATTAACGGCTGCCTGTCGGCCTTGCAAAGACAGCTGGGTAATTTGGCGAGTGTGGAAAGGAGGGAGGCTGGAGTGACTGAGACGGAAATGAGGAGTAGGGTACCCAAAAGAGGGGAGAAGGATGTATCATTATATTTACCACACAGTTATTTCAAAATACGATTTATGTTGCCAGGTGTTCACCTGCGCCTGTTTGCATTTAATAGAGGTGGTTTACTCCTCATTAAAATGTATGAGTGTCATTTGCTTTACTTCCTTGTCAGCCATAATTGAATGCCTGAAAAACAGCGAGGATTCTGGGATATGATGACGCAGGCAAAACTGAACAAGGTCTTTATGAAAATGTCAGCTGGCAGCGGGATATTTAATATCGGCTTCACACTGATCAGGTCGAAATCACTTAAAGCTGCAACACACAGATGTGAACACAGCATTGAGCCGTTCTCACGATCATCGTGAAGATGTTTCGGCAAACGAGCCACAAGAAAACAACGAGCATTTGTGGAAGTCGCATTTGTGGTGTTTTGATTGAGCTTAACACTCGACTGTGAGATGTGATGTGTTTGAAGAAGGCACCGAAAATCAAATACCGCACAGACTGTTCACGTCATAAAAAACGAGCTTGTTAATCGAGACGAGTCACACATATCGTGTTCATTCGGTTTCACTTGCGAGTGCCCATCTCTAGTAGTAATATTTAGACTGAAAAGTAAAACTGATTAAAGGTATGCTGACTTTTTTTTTTTTTTTTTTAAACGTGATTATTATGTCTCATCTATTAAAAATAATTAAATATAAATAAAACAGTCACTTACAGAATTTCTATTATATGCTTCCTCCTAATGATATAAAATATGAATTGTTGTTACAAGCTTTGCAACTGTAGATACAGGACAAAATGCCCAAATGAGCTGTTGTCGGACAACAGTTCTATAAATCCGATATTCAATCGTATGACGACTCCAAATCTTTCATCCAAAAGTGGCTTACTTGCTGTTAATCTCAGATTTTTTTGCAGACATATTGGGGCGTTAGTATGGTTGAATACAGGGGATCAAGGTCTCAGAAATGAACCAGGATTTCGCGCCAAAATCAACCCAGTTTTTTTTTCGAGGAAAAAAAAAAAAGAAAAAAGAAAAAAACCCGCAGGTTTTTAGCATGTGTGAACATGTGTTTGTGTGTGTGTGTGTGTGCACATGCTAAAGACAACACGTACCAAACCTTACATTTAGAGATTATTGTCAAGTATTCTACATATGAAACAACAACACACAGCCAGAAACAACATACAGATAGGACCTATTTGAAGTTAGGGTCTTCTGAATATGAATCATTGGTTAAAAGGTTTGTTTCTTTTTCCATTTTCCTTGTTTCTTTTTTTAAACACTGAATCAAAATAAAATCGACACTTGACAGTCCTGGCTGGCCAGCAACAGCCTTATTGTTCTCTCCTCCGGTTTGGCCGATGCCTTCTTTGGGGGGCTAAAAGGGAAATTGAATGTATGTGTGAGTGTTTGTGTGCTAACCAGTGAGGAGCAAAGCTTTATTTTCTCCCAGGAGGAGCAGAGTGGTGTGCTGTTATTTTAACAAAAGAATTTCAGAGAGGATAAAAAAAAGGAATGTGTTGAAAAGACCAAAACTGTCACGTTTTCAGTGGCGTTGCTTCAAAAGAGAGAAAAATAGCTCTAATGGTGATGTCATTTCCCTGCCACTAACTTTAAGGGTGCAGTGTCTCTCTCTCACATACACACACACACACACAACTGCAATAACATGCCAGTCATTCCAGTGGTAATGAAGCAGCATGTTGAAATAACACATCAAAGGGGAACACAACACCGAGTCAAGAATATAGGGACACATTCACACCATGCTTTCGTGTTAACCACTACTGCTATCAATCAAAAAAAAATTCCCTAAGCAAACTTTAATTAATTTGGTAAATGATTGTATAAACTAATAATATAAACCAGAAAGGACGGTTCTCTAAATTTAACTCTAATGACAACAAGACCAAAGAATCCAGTGGTCACAGCGTGGGGGAGGATAAAACGTCCAGTCTTCGCTTACTCAGGTTCTGGAGATTTGATCCCTGTTTCTCCACATTTAAATCCGGTAAAAAGTAAAAAAAAAAAAAAAAAAAAGCAGCAGCATGCAAGTGTTGAGCTATCTTGTTCTACACCAAAGCATCAAACAGACAGAGAAACCCGGTGACCCAACGACCACCCACCTCATCCCCAGGCCTGTTAGTGGGGGAGAGCCTGGCAATAATTAGTATCACAATCAGAATCCCGGTGTGGCTCCGAGGGAGTAAACACGTCGGTCACTCGCATAGACTCCACAGCATTATACAGGTCTCCTACAGGCAGCCTCTTAGTAAGGTCACACACACACACACACACACACACAGACACACACACACTTCATTACTAAACTAGAACAACTGTTGCTCTCAAATAGCAACTGTGACTTGCTATATGAGAGCCATTACATGCAGGGACAAAGGTGTTGTTGATAGTGTGATATGCTGTCACACCTAACACAAAGGTTTCCTCTGTCTGTGGGTGTGTGTCTGTGTGTGTCTGTGTTTGATTACACTTGGGTGAGGACACCTGAGGAAGTAATGATTCAGCTGTTGTCCAAACGGGGCCAACGTAAGCGCTGCACCTTTTGTTGACACGTGTCACTCGATACCAGTTTGCTAATTGGTCCATTTGCTAACATTTAACCTGTGTGTCATCCACACCTGTGACGCCGTCGGTCACCGTCTCGGCCTTGAGTTACCTCGGGCCTGACTGAGGCATTTGAAATTCTCAGTCCTCTGTGCTCTTTTGTTGCACACTATATAAATATATATAAACACACACCGGTGTGTTTTGATGACATGTTTTTTCACCACCACCACCACACCATAAACACGGGCCCACTGATTTATTTCAAGTAAATCCCACATATACTAACCTGCTGCTGTAAAAACCCACTAGGGCACCACATGTGCATTAATCTGCAGCTGAAAATAGTTGCCTACAAATACCCTATTTACTTCTGTTTGACTGAGGTTTACTTAAAACTGTGGCGAACAGCCGTTAAGGAAATAACTCAGCTTGTTTCAGAAACCACACAAATGAAATGAGATATTTTTGAGCCATTTTCGCCAGATGTACAAGATGGACAAACGCACTATTTGGGGCGTATTCTCTGGATTTGCGCACAATAAGAAAAATGTAGAATGACGCCAGCATTCTCACATGTCACATATGAAGCCAATTTATTTATATACCATGGGATTATCAATTTAATGTTGAGCGAGAAATTTCTTCAGTAAAAAAAAAAAAAAAAATTGAATTCCATTTACCTCCTTGTACTGGGGTCAAAGAGGTGGATGGTTATGAGACAACAGCCCCGTCCCACCAGGTCCAGCCCCCCCATCCCATTCCTCTGTTGCCCCTTTTCGACCGATAGTTCACGGATTAGCTGTTGAACGCTGTCGAAGGTGCAGTGCACCACAACTTTCGTACCGTGTTCATACTGGCTACTAGAGAAACTGCCTAAAATCCCGTCCGGGACTTTCTTCTCTCTCCAGACGTCACACAAAACACTTTAGGATAATATGCAACATATTCCAGAGCAGCATCAAAGGAAATGTGCTATGCAGGTTTTGTTTTCTGAAGGCAGAGCCATCCAGCTGGCTAACACATTCTATGTACCGCTTTCATTGAGCAGCTGTTTCCATGTACAGACTGGGTCCGACCCTGTCCCCTCACTCAGCTCGGATAATTTAGGAAAATAAATAAATAAATAAATAAATAAATTTTTTAAAAAATTGGAATTTTAGTTATAAATAGTTCAAGGTATAAATACAATATAAAATAAAACAACCCCCCCCCAAAAACCCAACAACAAACAAAGAAAAAACATTATGACTCTTTGTTGCTATTTCCTTGTGTGTTACAATTATGTTTTGCTTTTTTAAATAAAAGGGAGCTTTAGGTATGAAAATAAATTTTTAAACTATTTTGATGGACCATAACTGCCCATTATAAGCTGGTGTTTGGTATCTAATACCGCTTCTTGAAATGCTGTGTTCACTGCTATTCCTCTACTGCCAATAATAATAATAATAATAATAATAATAATAATAATAATAATAATAATAATAATACTGCATATTCATGCTCAATACGGCACTGCTTTCCTCTCGTCTTCCTTCCAATAGTGAACATGTCCATGTGTAACTTTGCTATCAGCTGTGATGCTGAGAGAAAATTTCTTCTCATGGTGCAGCTGTCTGAGGTCACGCTCCCCCCAACCACCAAACCACCAACCCCTGCAGGGTTCCACTGCTGTGGGGGAAAGTTTGTGCGTACGTATGGCCGTACATTATACATGCATGCATGTGTTCTTTTCTGCAAAGACACAGGTGCAAAGGAACATGTTTACATTTGTCAAGACACTACAGGAAATGGTATCCCATTCTGCTTGTATTTGCACCAGTTATTTACAAACAACCAAGCATATGCACACTAGCGCTAAGTGAAAAAGTCTGTAATGGGCCTTACAGACTCATATCTGCTCAATATGAGGATATAATATAGAAAAAAAATACATGTTGGACAGTAAAGAAAGATGCACAGAGAGAAGGAGACAGAGAGTAGTGGTGATAGATGAAGAGAGGCATCTATGATGTGTTTAAGGTAAAAAGTGCGGTGTGATGAGGAAGAGGAGGGAGGACAGGAGATGGATGGATGTTTAGAGTGAGGGAGGAAAAGTTAATGAGGGGGAAGAGACAGGGGGATAAATCCTTGAATGGAGAGAGGAGGGGATGTGTGTTGGGCTACACTGCAAATAGTTTTGTTTTTTTTTTTGAACGGCATCCAACATTTCCAAATTTACGAGGAGTTTTCAGTGATTGTCTGACAGCCACAGTTAATAGATACATTACAGATTAATAGTTTATATGAAAAACGTCTCATCATCTTAGAAAATGTGTTACCACTTTACAAGTCCGGCGGACAAAGGAGGAGCATTAGCATTATCTGGAGTCATGGTTCTGTCTACCTGATGAATGTATGATGAAATCTCTATTTTGTGTCCGCTAAAGTCTTTAGCTGCTAAATGCTCCACTATGTTCACCAGCCATTTGCTAGTTGTGTCAGTCTTCTGTCTGGTGCTGGGAAGGCAGCATGCAGACCGTTTTCGGATAAAAACCAGTTTCCTTTGTCAGCTGGAAGCGAAACAAATGGGAGCGACGAGAGCGGTGGGAATGAACCTAAAACTGTCGTAATGTGTGTCGTTAAACTGAAACAAGGAGCTGAAAGAAGCTAAAAGGATCCGTGGAGCAGAGAGGAACTGCAGAACCCATAGTCATTTGATCCACTGTAAAAGTAAAATAATGATTAGTGCAGCTTTAACTATATTTTGCCTAAACATATAGTGGGATCTTCCCTTGCTCATGCACTGTCCCTCCACCAAGTTAGGTGCAAAATCGGTTCTGTCCTTTTTTGCTTAATCCTCAGCAGAGTTAATTATCCTGTAGAATCATTAATATCCACAGCAGATTTAACGGCAATCTGCTGAGTCATTATCAAGATGGTATCTTGATAATGTTTGTTGGTCCATCAAATGATGGAACAAAAAACTGCATCTGCATGCAATCAAAAATTGCATCCTGATGTATAATGTTTTTTTTTTTTTTTTTAAAACCTGTTATTTCTACACTAATTCAACTATGATCTAAGAATAATAAACTAATCTCAGATGTAAAAGAAAAGGGTTAAAAAGTATTATCGTTGTCATCTACAGCACAATTGGTAACCGGTATTTCAAGCCACAAACACACCCACAAAAGAAAGTGAAAGAATTTACAGTGCTGTGTGTGTCTGTGTGTAACAGTGCACACAAGAGAGAGAATCTATTTCATCTGTACAGCCATTTGAAATGCAGAAATCACATCATTCTTATTAGCTGTGCTGTTGACAGGTTGGCAGGTGAAGAACAGCAACAGAAGTACAAAGTGTGTGTACGGAAGTGTGTGTGTGTGTGTGTGTGCATGCAAGAGAGATACAGCTGCATTTATTTATGTATGTGTGTAAAAAATTGAAAAAAGGAAAAAAATAGTTCAGAGAACAAAAGAAGAACAGAGACAGGGACTGACTGTGATTTATGAGTGTAAGACAGGAAACATCTACAAGTATGTGTTGTATGTGCATGTGTGTGTGTGCGTGTGCTTGCGCACTGTACCAGGCTTTGGTGAGGATCCAGAGACGCTGAGCGAACACTCCATCTTGGCTGTTTTCGACGGATAAACATTGGTGTCGTCTGATTGGATGGCGATGGAGAAGGACGGGCCTGCAAAGCAACACACGAGCTCAAATGAGCTTTATTCCACAGACAGACAACATCCGAGGAAACTCAACTCAGATCAAAGGGACTCTTTTCAACACAGAGTGATTTTAAAACGTACATATAGTATAATTCTGCATTTCGTGTCCCTGAGGAACGACAGTGGATGCGAGCTCCCTGGGAGAAATTAGCGTTCAAGCTTTTCGATGGTAAACACTGCTTTAAAGTCACAGTTTGAGATTTCTCTCGTACGCTGAAATCGACAAGGAGGAAACAGCTGTGGTGTGGACAAAAAAAGATTCAGGAGTAATTAAATAAGAGCTGTCATCGCTTTCTTATGCAATGCATATGGAGGATTCTGTCAATAAAGAAAAATCTTGTTAGCAGTGCAGATAAAAACTCGAAATGCCATTTTTTTTTTCTTTGGACGAGCCCTCCATTCATGTGGAAATGTAAGATGCTGGAAAGCTGACCACACCCCATTTTGTGACATCATACTAAAAATTTAAACAATTATTTCCATACACATCCTCATTGTAAAAAAAAGAAAAAAAAAAAGTTTAAACCACTATGGTATAGGTTTTCAAGCCTTTTTAGCACATAAAGCCTCTGGCTCCGTTTTGGTTATTTTCTGACCTAATTTATTAAAAATTAATTTCTTTCTTAACATGTCAAGGGCTGCAAGTAGATATTCAAAGGGCAAAGAGGGAAAAAAGACTATGTCAGTGATTTGCTTTAGCTGAGCAAACCAAGAATACATTATACAAATGAAGCAGAAGGTCGCTTTTTGATGCATCGGGTCCTGGTTCCGGAATCAGATTTGGTGATACCAGTCAGGTCTAATGTGGGTTTGGGTCTCAGTTTCAGGCCCATGCACTAGTCTGTCTGAAGTCACTGCCCATAGTGTTAGCACCTAATATTTTGCCCTGGACTCAAGCGTTGCGGACAGATGGACTGGTAGATGCCCAGATGGGCTGATGGGCTGTCCTTGGACCACGACGCCACTGTGGTCTGGGCTTGATATTCGCGTCTGAAAGTGCAGCGTTGGGCAGTCGGTGAAATGCAGATTCTACCGTACGAACTCATGAGATCCAGTTGATTTCGGTTAAGGGTGTGAAAGTTGCCTGAGAGCGGCCACAGCCACACTATTGTGGTTTCCAGCATGTGGACATGTCCAAGCTGTCTCTAAACCGTCTTTAAGATGATCTGACAGCCCCCCCCCCCCCGGAAGAAAGCTGCATTACTCATGCTGTCATGTGCAAACAAAGTAATGTAAAATACATGCACTCGAGTTGCATAAACAGCATGTGGACGGACATGAAATGTGTTCTTTTATAGTCCTGGCATTCGTGAACTTTCAGTGAGTAAATCAGTCCTTTCTCAAGTCTGTCAGGAACGTTCAAGAAAGACTTTCTAAGGCCCAGTCCCAAAATGTTCTACATAACCGCTGTTTACACTGGGAAGCATGGCTACGAAATCCCATAAATATTCATGATTCCTTCTTTGGGGCACTATTTATTTACTTTGAGATACTTTTTAAATTATAAACAACATATCTAGCAACTTATTCTCGCAATTTTCTCTTTTCACTCTCTGTTACTAGAATTGTTTTTTAGCCGCCTTTGCCAAGAGTGGAGCGAATCTACTGCAAACCACTGTAAAGACGTCGTCTCACAGCATCACCCGCAAAAACAGCTTTTGGATGTTTGGGGACAAAAAAATAATAAGTTTGCTGGTTTAACATTTACCCACTAATTTCAGCACTAATATCTGAAAATTGACATATGGTTTTTAGATAAGTACCAGGTTTAACCCAATTATACAACTACAACAACAGTGGCTAAAACCTAAAGGCAATTCAACCAAACTATTTGGATAATAACTCTTAGTTTCTGAATTAATGGTTTAGGTTACATGACTGAATTGTGGACTTTGCGGTTAAGTTGGAGATTGAAGTTAGAACTACAAGGAGCCTCAGTAGAGCGCAGTTCTCAGCCAAGGCCAGTGTCAAACAACATGCACCAGACTTCATGGAAAAAGAATTACAAATTCATAGTAAATTAACTGGATCTGCTCCAAAATTTTATGGGTAATTCCGTGGCCCATGACCAAACCCCTCCACTACATGTGGTGCAAATCAGTCCAGTACTTTTTTGTGTAATCCTGCTGACAAACAAATGGACAAGGGCAGAAGCATATATTTCCCGGGCGGAGGTAATAACGTACAGGAATAATAGCAAAAACTATGAAAACCAGACCCAGGCAGATGCTGCTTATTTGGAATTTTTAAATATTTGGCAACGCTTAGATTTAACAGACAATGGTAAATCTACATACTCGCCTCACTCTAGTAAAAGCATTTCGGTTAATCCCGCGGCAACTCCATATTTATGATGCCGTCCTACTACAAAATCACTTACACGCTGAATTATTCAATGGTAAATGTGCTGGTGAGACTTTACATTTCCATATATGTCGTCACAGAAGATCCCTGTACAGGCATGAACACCACAACACGTCTGAAACATTCAAGATACAGCTGGAACCTTGGGAGGCTTGCCAGTTTGTGCATGTGCTCATGACTGACTGACACACGCACACGCACACACACACAGCTTCCATCCCCCAAGGCAAGTATAAGGGGTTCTTGAAAACTGCTCAGCTTGAAGCTTAAATGCTGTCAGTGTGTGTGTTGTTGGGGGGTGGGTTACTGCACCATGTGGGGTCAACTCCACATGTTCGACTTGGATACACAGACTTGAAAAAAAAAAAAAAATCCCAAAAAACACAAAAACGTGTGTGCGCGCACACACACACACACACACACACACACACACACACACACACACACACACACACACACACACAAAAGCAGTGAAAGAAGGAAAGCAGCGGTGCAGATCTCTGCAACTGGCTGATTGGCCAAAGGGCTTCACTTTGAAGACGTCCCAAAGAGAGAGAGAGGGAGGACGGGAGGGGCGAGAGAGGTAGAGGGAGACCGTGGGGGTGAGAGAGTGAAAGGATGGTGGAGGGAACGGGGGTGGAAAGAAAGAGAAAAAAAACAGGCAAGTGAGAGAGAGAAAGGAGAAGCAATGCTCAAGGGCTCCTGCCCTCCCCAGAGAAAGGCAGACGGTGGCGTTCAGTCTGCCTCCTCTGCCTCGCTGCCATCTTCTCCGTCTTACTGCACCTTCTTTCTGCCCAAAAGCGCCGCAGCCTGTCCTCCGACAAAGATGCGCACCAAAGTAACGTGCAGCGAGCTCCTTACACGCCCGTTACGGCCTTCCCTTCATCTCCTCTCCGTCGGAGGAATTTTAAACTAAATATAGTGTTAGACATTTTGGTCCTTACCCAGCAGACGCTACAGTGGAGCCCCCGGAGCTGATTTCTGAATTGTTTTCGTCCATGCGGCAGCTTGTCAGCGTTTGATGGATTTTCCCATGTGGGGAACTTCTGGCGCAGATACTCATCTAAATGTTTGAGATTTGTAAGAACAATCTGATGAAAGGTGACGCGATCAAATGTGAGCTTTAGAGGCGTTGCTGGGTGTTACAGTCGGACAGAGCCAGGCTAACGGTTTCCCCCCGTTCCTAGTCTTTATGCTAAGCTAGGCTAACCAGCGATGGCCCCGTATTGATCTTGTCAAAATCTCTGCAGGGAAAACAAAAAGGTGTATTTGCCGAAATGTCAAACGATCCTTAGGGTTAAGTTTGTGGACGAGGCTGTTTCATGACAGTCGTACGACTCTCCTACGCTGCGCCCCCCCCCCATGTTACGTTTCTCCCTCACCTTCCTTTCTCCTCCTCTCCCTTGTTCCACCTCCTCATTTTACACTGCCTCTTTTCATTATCCTCCTTTCTTTTGCCATGTTCCTTGACATTTTCAGCCTTTTTCTATTGCATCTGTAAATTACCCCTTCCCAACTTCGTTTCTTCCTTCCCTCACTTCCCCTTTCTACCCATTTTCCTCTTTTATCTCTCTCCAAATTGTTACCATTTCTCTCTCTCTTCTCTCTCCGTTTCACCCTTTGTCCTTGTCTTCATTTCCTCTCCACTTTTTCTTAATCGTCCGCTTCGCCACCTCCCTCGTTCTCTTCCTCCTTGTCACCTCCCTCCTCTTCCTCCTCTCCTGTCTGATGCTCATGTTCCTCCTCCTGTCTCCCACTTCCCAGTCAGATCAAAGAAAGTTAAGTAGGCCAGTGGCTGTGGTGGGCGTTAAAGGGCTTAAAGGTGTGTGTGTGTGTGTGTTTTTGCATCTTTATTTTTGTACATTATTAGGGAATTACGTTGGTTATCATTAACTCTATGTGGGTGGAGGATGTGAGTGTATAATGTGTGAAATGTACAGAACAGAGCTGCTTACATATTTCGATTAACAGACAGTCACTCCAGGATTTCAGGGTAATTTCAGGGACTTAACATGAATTTAGTCGCCAGTATTTGTTCAGATTATTATGAAACTGAATAAGTGATTGAATGAATAAAATGGCTTTAAATTAATGATGAATCCTACAACAGTGTTAGAAAGCATTTTCTAAATATTTAGTCTTCTGTCATGTCATACACAGCCTGAGTTCAGCAGATTGTATTAAATAAGCACGATTATTCTAAAAGAAACCACTGCCTTAGGAACGAGTAAGAGAAATCTGAGGGTTTGAATGAAGGGTCACAATTAGAAACGGAGGTCCAGCACAGTGGGAATATTTTAAATGGGTTCTTAAAGTATGTTTTCTACTTTGATTCATTTACTTTGACACATTGGAGCCTCCTCAATAATATCAATGATAACATACTGTACCCGCCAGCCTCTTCAGTTATTGCCATTTTACAAAAATGTTTTCTATGAGGCTCAACATTTAATCCGAACGTTTGCGTATGTCCCTCAGCCGAATTTAAAATTAAAAAAAATTTTTTTATTCATCCCGTTATCAAAATCGACGTTGGGATCTGCATTTGACTTCTCTCCCGAAGCTTTTTACGCAGTCTTGTAAAAATGTCGTCAGCACACAGCACGCACCGTTTTCTTGGAAGTCGATCCGGACTTTGTTAGACTCGGCGCTTGTGGCTCTGGTCCATGTTTGTCCCGGCTGCTGCTTTGTCCACGCCGTTATGTCGCACCAGTAGTAACCTCTGTCAGACAACTGGACGCCGGCCAGGCGAAACCGGAACTCTGCCGCACCGGACTTTGTCAGAACCAGACTGTCTCTGTAGGGGGGCAAACAGAGAGATTAAGACATTTCGAATAAGAAGCAGACACCCGTTCGTCCTTTAAAGGTCACCTGTGAATGCATACATACCTCCTATTGGGGTCTGTGGCTCCTCCGTGCTGCAGGACGTTGTCGGGGCTGAGAGTCATGATGGTCCTCACGTTGCTCTCCAGAGTCTCCTGTGACTGGATGAGCACCGAGTAGCCTGCCTCCCCGAGGTTCTCGGTGAACACGGTGCAGCCCATCTCGAAGGTAGCCCCGCCCACCGAGGCCTCACGGATGCGTTTGGCCACAACGTTCAGGGTCGGACCTGAAAGCAACACCCGGCCATCGATTGATTCATGGATCGACATTGAGAAGGTCGTTACTCAGCCCAGCAAAGTGTCCGAAGGGGGAAAACCCCTGACAGAGGCCCACAGGAAGTGATAACCAATTACACCATGAACTTCTTCAGACTCAAAGCAGGCTTCAAGCACACAGGGACGCACACAGAGAGCCATGGGGTTACATCATGTCTCAATTAACTAAATTGAGGGCACCAAGTTCAGCATGTGCGACTGGAATATAGAGGGTGTGTGCGTCTGCGTGTGCGTGTTGTAAATAAGACAGAGGCCGAGACAACAAGAGGTCTGTTGTTCCGTCGAATGACTTTTCTGGGAAGTCTGGAGACAATGTCTGGACATCAGAGCTTATTCACAAAACTCAGCAGCGTGGTTAGTCTGACTGGTTTGGGTTTTCTTAATCATGAATGTGAGTTCATGTTTATTTTTTTTGCCTTTTTTATTTCTACCTCATTAAATCACAGAATACGACCTTGGTGTAAAAGGTGCCAATAGCAAATGTTTATTTTTCCCTGAGGTGCAAAAAGAAAACTCATTGTTATCTCCATGCAATGCATCTCGAAGTTCACTCATTTAAAAGTCAACTGCCTCAGTGATTTTAAGTTCTGTAATGTTTAGAACAAACTTTTAATCCTCACACAACCCTAATAATTAATATTTTGGACAGTTAAAAAATCAAAAGGTTCCTCTATGCTGTTCCAGAGTCTCAATTAGGGTTTGGGGTTTTTTTTGTTTTTTTGTTCAGAAATTGTGGATAAATAAAGCCTCCTTACGTTTGGTGTCCCATTGCACGGTCAGTGGTGAGCTATTGTATTCAGTGGTCTTCACCATGTCGCCCTGGCCGCCAACGCTCCACGCAGACACAGTGCAGACATACTGGCCCATGTCGATCTCCTACGAATAAAAAGCGGAGATGAGTCAGCAGGTCAACGTAGCCAAGTTCCTGATAATGAAACAACTGCCATTTTAAAAAAGGTAGAATTAGAGCTCAATCCATGTTTTTTTTTTTTAATTCCTGCGGTAAGAAAAATAAGTCAATGTTACACTCAAGTTCACTATCTTTGTATTATCTTGTGATAAATTACAAATATTCAGTTTGTCTACAGATTTGTGGTCATTCATTAAGTAACTTCCTTTATACAATCCTTTATCAAGCTGATTCAGTTTATTTTTTCGGTCGCTACGAATCAACAAAACAAGCTTAAAAACACAACACTGGACAACTGTCTTGTATTGTAAGTAGATTTTTTTTTTGAGCTTGTCAGCAAACACCTGCCAGTTTTCTCCTTTTGACCCATATTTTGCTGTAAAAGTTTGGATTCCTGCAGCTTTAACGTTGGAAACAAGTATCACGGATTGCAAACACATATTCTGCATCTGATGGTTCCACGTGATCAGCAAAAAGCATACCATGCTAAAATGTTCTGCATCAATTTGTACACATTCCCTTGAAATTACATACATATTTGGTATCATAAGAAACTTTGGTGTCTCCACTAGCGATAAAAAGAAAAAAAATTAAGTTTATAACTCATAAATTTTCAGTGTTTCCGACACCCTGTACTAAATCGACTTGCTCAGAAACAAAATGCCAAAAACTTTCCAGGACGATCCTGGACTATCAAAACCATTTCCATCAGCCAAATGACGTTCATCGCTCGCAGTTTTGCTACCTGGGTGCGGAGGATTCGCAGTTTGAACGTGTCGGGCTGGACCCTGGTCAGAGACATGACGCCGTTCCTCAGCCGGTCAGAGTACATCGGCCCGGGCAACAGGTTGCCATTGCCGTCCAGGGAGCCGATGTCATGCAAGGTATGAGGGTCATCGCCTATACCTGAGGTTGATAGGACAGATGGAAAACAATGAGCAAGTATGTTAATAAAAAAAAAAAAGGCAATTTCTAGTCAACCATAAAAGATCTAGATAAGAGCTGAGGTAGAGGTACCAGGAAGGGTGGTGTGCTCCCAGGTGACACCCAGGCGGCCCCCCGGGGGTAAATTGGTGATGTTGGTCACTTGGCAGGCCAGCTCTGCGGGCTCGGCAGTCATCTGTGGGCTCAGGACCGGCACCAGGCTCAGCGAATAGCTCGGCGCTGGGGGGAAAAAAGTCGAGAAAACTAGAAATTAAAATCTTTCTCTTAAATTGTGTAGCTCAAACATTTAGAGGCTATCAATAGAAGACTAAGGTACATTCAGTAGCGCTGGTGGGTTGTCTGACAATGTTAGTATTGTTAGATTGTGAACTCATTTAATATGTTGAGCAACTTCCTCATCATCCACAATTATGGGTCGTGCATTCGAGGATGTCCTGAGGTTTGTGCTTGGAGGAAAATCTTCGCTGACATAACGTATATGAACCAACTAAACTGGGCCAAACAGACAGAGGGTCAGTCCCATCAAGGTCTCAACAACTGCGGCTACAGGACAGTCACATTTTGAAACTTGAGACAGGTTTCTGCAAAACATCCGCCCTGACTCGAGTCGGAAAATAAATGCTTTTACACCAATGTAAAGGCCACAGTAACACAAGGTTAAACATTCTGTGGGGTATTAAATCATGTCTCCTTCAGTCTTAGAGATAAGTTTTGAAATCCTCCACTGACGCCGCCTGCGAGAGAACAGAAACCGCTCTTCTCCCTTCAAAGCATTTTTTCACATTCTGTATTGCACTGCATCACGTCACGTATGAATGGAGCCATTATGGAACATCTGTGTATAAAAGGGACCTCGTGTTTGAAAGCCATTACTTTAACAAAAATGAACAAATAAATAAGTAAATAAAAATAAAGGAAAGAAACCCGGCAATGTTACAGATGCCATATCTCAAAAGGGGCAACATCATATGCAAATGTGAAGATTTGCTCCAGTGCTACCGAACTTGAACAAAGTCCATAAAAAGAAATGGTTCTCTCTCTTTTAGTGTGGAGGAACTTGACCTGCCTGGGCAGAAGCCTGACCTCAACCTCAACCTCCACCAACACCGCTGGGGGGAACTGGAAAACGCCAGCTGCGATTCTTGCTAATTCATATGGTATCTGAGTTATTGTAATTATGAGTTTCTGGCCCGTCAAAAACTTTACATAATCTTCCAAATTGTAATTACGACTGGGACACTACAAAAATTAGAAAAAATTAAAAAACCATTCCTTGCACGACCGTGGCTGCAATCAACACAACCATCTCTGATGTGAGCGCTCACGAGCCGTCGACGTAGCGAACCCGTCCCGTCTCTCCCATCCGCCCCACATGACTCGAACGCACCAGCGTCGGCGGTCGACCTCACTAATGTTCGTGGCTGAATGGGAGACGTTCCCCCGCGGTTCCATTTCAGAGAAAAACTGTCCGCGTACCAAAAAAAAAAAAAGGAGAAGAAAAAAAAAGGAAAAGAAAAAGCAGAGGAGCAAATCCCTGCAGCCACGTTCCAAAATCTTGCAGAAAACAGGTCATCTGAAGTGTTGAGCACAGGCAGTTAAATTTTCATTATCATCTCTCTGCAAAGTAACAGAGCTATACTGATATGTTGAATTATCCTCAGAGTCTTTGTCAGTTGGGCTGAAATTAATTCTAGTTTCAAGAGGGGAAATCTGTGCCCTGATGATCGAACAACAACTGAAAGCTACTAAACACCATAAATTGAGTTACTGTGCTGCCTCCAGAGAAATGATTTCCATCCTTACAGGGCTTTATTTTCACCAGTCATTGCCAGGTTTCGTCCTTTTACGACAGCTTGGAATCACCAGACAAATCCACAGTGAATCCCTTCTTTTTTTTTGTTTTAGTCGTTTGTCCTTAAATAGAGCTGTGTGACTGAGGAATACAACCAAAATAGACCTGTAATAACACTGTTAAGTGTGTGAGGTGAGCTGTGCATTACACTGTTAACAGTGTGAGTGTGTGTCTGTGTCTGTGTGCGTAGTAAGTGGTGGGGCAGGTTTTCTCAGTCAGACATCCAGATTGCACCTTTACACGTCAATGAACAGGAATCACACACAAAGAGTACCACCTGCCCAACTCTGAAAACACACACACACACACACACACACACACACACAGTATATGTATATACAAGTACTAACTGACACAGACCAGACTGCACTGGCATACCAATCTATGCCACCAGCACACACACACAAGACACACTATAAATGCAAGTGCATATGCAAGAGTGCGCGTGACTGTGTGTGTTTGGCAAAGGTGGGGGTTTGCATGATGTCAGTTGGGCGTCTCAAACACACACACACACACACACACACACACACACACACACACACAAAAACACACTGACTCATGCACTGATACCATCTGCTGTGAAACACACACACATGCACGCACACACCCGCACACACACACACACGCAGCACTTTGATCGATGAGAAAGTGTGAAGTTTTCCTGCCAATTAGCCACGTGCCTCTCTCTCTCTCTCTCTCTCTCTCTCACACTCACTCTCTCCCACTCTCTCTCTCCGAAATGTTGCCTTATTTAGTAGAGCAACCACTCGTCACTAGCTGAGGACCTCTGATACTTTACAGCAGTATCCTGGACGTGTCCAATATAGGTTTTGAAAGCCAATACTTGCACAGGTATATGTCTTGTCAGAGCCTGAGATGACACGGATCCGTTCTGGGACAAATCATTTCACACATGTTAAGACATTTCAAAGAAATGAGCAAAATCAGCAGTTTATTGTTACTAAGCACATTTTTTAAAAAAACATGTTAAAGAGAATGTATTGTAATTTTTAAGGTTTCAAGATCAACAGCACCTCACAGTGATTTCAGGGTCATTTTTAAAAGGTTAAACCGCTATAGCTGATGGCAACTGGTGTATATTTACAGGCAATATAGAGCAGATGAAACAGGTGCTAAATTTGGGTACAGGTCACTGCAGATACGGTGAACAACTAAAACAGATGTTAACAAACAGGTGGAAACTAAGCTGTTTGATATAGTGATTAAACTGCCAGATTTTTAAATGGAGTTTGGCGACTTTCTCGCCGCTTGACAAATAGGTATATACTGCTGGAATTGCTGTTACCGAAGGTACAAAGCAAACTTTTTTTTTTCAGCTATGCATGACCCAAGGTACAGTATGTTAAGGTGGTGTCTTTGATTTGATGGAGTCAGTATGGGTGACCAAACCATTGCTGCAATTTCTGTGAATTAACCCCCCACACACAGATTTTGTGTAAAAACAACCTTTAAAAGTTGGAAAAAAAAGGAAAGGATCCATTAGTGTGGGGCTCGGGCAGGCACGATGAGAAAAAAATAGGTCAATGTCAATTACACAACAAACTGTTTTCATCTGCATATGTTCATTTCAAGAAGCTATTCTTAGTCCGCAGTGAATCTGATGGTGATTTGCCGTCGACTGGTATGTTTCAAACGTTGTGTCGTCTCACTCGTCATTTTTCGCTGCTACACATGGATGATATATCATTGGCAAACGCCTTGAATGTTCAAATTAGAACATGAGAGCACAACCAACAAGAGCTGCAACTCCGCCTTATTTTCATTGTTGATTAATCTACTTAATGAATTAGTAGGTTATCCATGCAGCAACATGGTGATCAGAACCACAGAAGAACAATAGAAGCGATATGGACCTTAAGGTGGTTCCTGAATCTTGAGCTAGTTTTATGTTCCTATTGTACAAGGGCCCTGTGTCCAAGTCAGAGTCTGCAAAACATCCCCGTCCTGTGGGATGTTTTAATTTCGAGACAAGTGCATCCAGGAATCCATGAGAGTAAAGTGTACTACACATAGCGCGTGCACACACACACACACACACATACACACCCAGAGATAGTGTCCCTATTGGAGTTCAGTAGGCGTGAAGCTGGGCTTTCACTAGAAACGTGTGTGTCTTCTGCTCTGGCTCATTAAGCCCTGCTGATATTACCTTTCTAACAAGCAGGAGCAAGGGAGGGGAGCCGCTAGGCTGCGGCACCGACGTTGCCGTTGAGCCGGGCAGGGAATTAAAACCCGCAACCGCGGCAGCATCGTCGCCTTCCAAGAGCAGGGGAATGATGTATTCTGCCTGAACAACCGAAGGTATGCGAGACGCTCGGGTTTCACTGGAGTGTGCGTGTAGGTTGTGTGTGTGTGTGTGTGTGTGTGTGTGAGAGATAGAAAAACCAGATATGAATAAGCCACTCGAGCTGTTCCCGCTTTCTGTCAACACTCTCGACATCTCCCAGGACGGAGGGGAAGTACAAGCTGACACACACCAAACAGATGTACATTAGACGTCACTGATAACAGCTAAAACAACAGGTAATCCGATTACTGTGTGTGCAGGCAGTTTACAGTAATCAGTTACCACCCCCTCAGGCTTCCCAATGGCTTTATGTCAGCTATATTAATTCATAAGAGAGAAATACATACACATATATAAAGATAAGGGGTTTTTGAAGATTTTATCACATTGAAAAGTGCGGTTTGATGTTCATTACTAAACATTTCATGAATGTTAAGTAACTGTTTTGCAAGCAAATTTTCATGTTGCATGCTCAAAAGTGAAAAATGAGCCAAGCTTGACATGGCAGCCTGTGTGTGATATATTAAGGCTAAATAATAAATACTCCTCAAATAATAGATGAATAGAAGAAGTGTCTCGAAATCCACTCCGACATCTGCTGCGCACAGGCAGGCTGCGCCGGTTAAGTGAACAAAGGTGGAAAGGCCAGCACCGAGCGGCGGTGTGGATGCTAAACATCAGGAAGCCACAGACTGCAGCTTCACACGGCCCCTGGCTACGCACAGCCCCCTTCATTTAGCTGCTTTAAATTTCACTGAAGGACAGATTCGATTTTCACCGAGCGTCGGAAACCGACGGGAGAACAGGAAGCAACTTAAACGGTTTCCTCAGGGAATTAAAAAAAAACAAAACAAAACAAACCAGTTAGTCCCATGTGAAATAAAGTTGACTACAGTTAACTCTGTTATTCAGGTGGCCCTCATACAGACACAGTATACAGATTAATTACATTTATTAAATTACTACGGTGCATCACCTTTGTTTTTGTTGAAAGCGACTTGTGAAAAAAAAAAAAAAAATACAATTTTTAAACCTTTTACATTTACAAAACCAGTAACACCCTAAGTGTCTGTTCTGGCTGACATTAGCACAGTGTGAACAAACAAATGCTCCTCATGCATTTCAATGAGACCACTGTGTTTGCCAGTCAAACACATACTTGCGCACACTCCAGGTAGAGTACTTTGTGGCATGGACTGGTTAATTCTACTATGCTCCGTAAAGGCACAGCTCTTTCCTTCTAATTATGGGGGATCTGACGAAAGGCAGAGAGGGGCTTCGTCCTTTCTGCTGCCTGGTGCTTGGTCGAGAAGCGTACGCCGGATTCATCAGATTTCTCGCACTGAAACGGCAGCCTGGTGCTGGGCCGGAGAACCAAAACAATGAGCCAAAAGGAGGCCGCAGGGCGGCTGGGCTGGGCTGTTTGCTTTCTGTTCCCCGGTCGAAGTGAGTGACTGCAGAAAGATCGAGTGGCTAATAAAGGCAATAGAAGTGTTTGTTCCTCATCTCAACAATTTACAGCATATATTTGAGATCAAGGCCCGATAAAGCCAGGACATCCTTCTTTGACTCTTCATACGATGGTTGCGGAATCATTCCTCTGCCAACACAAACATTTTCTGATTGGTGAAAGGGTTGCATACTTTGTTCCTGATAACCTAATCTCCTCAAATATCAACCGTGATGGCAATGACACAATCGGAACAGGGAATAATATTTGCGGTTTGTCCATTTTCAAAAGACGTTCGGCGCCACTGCCGGAGACAGACCGAGATTACAATCAAAAGAAGAGGAAGAGCCAAGAGGCTTAAGCTAAATTCAAGCTCAGGGGAGCGTTGTGGCACATTGCCGCTCCTCCGTTTGGGGCTGGTATAAAACATCCGAGCTAGAGGCTAATCTAGCTTCGTCTGCGAGTTGATCCGGGATGGACTGACTGTAGAGGAATATACAACCAAAGGCCACCTGTGTCTTTTGTAACGCTTTTATGCCAAAACAGGTAACCAGGAATAGAACACATTTACCATCGTGTCAACGAGTCCACATCTGTTACCCAGCTGTGTTTCCCACCCTCGTTAACGTCCCCGTACATTAACTATAGGAAACACTAGGAGAATAGAAGAGAATTTTAAAACCATCACAATCTCAAAGCTGTGAGATGCTGGTGGTAAACTGCCAGTTTATCCCAACCCGGGTCTCACGTTTGTAGATATTTCCACCATGTCCTCCCATGGTAACGACACTGTGCTCGCTAGAATGAGCTCAGAGGGGGCAAGAGATGCGAGCGTCATAGCAACACCCCAGGTGCGTTCACTTGCTTTCGCCTCAAAATATTTCCGATGATCTCGCTAGAGTGTTGGCGTATTAACGGCCTTTTCGTCCAACTGCGTGGGATTCCTGCCTTATCTGAATTTTTTTTTTTCCCCCTAGTGATGCCTCGTTCCCAGAGACTACGGTACGGTCACAAGCGACAGAGGTAAAGTTCAACACTACAAATAAAAGATGGAAGTTGTGAGGCCATATTTAGAGCTTAGGTTTAATTACTTTTAATTGAATAATTCCGGATAAAACTGGTTAGGCAGTTGAGCAGACACACACTCGTCACCACACGTCAAACCTGGTGTTTCAGTGGAAAGTGTAGACACTTTTTTACAGCCTGAGCACAAAAATTCATTCTCCTCCATTTGAGATCCCCCGTTCAGAGATGATTTTTATGCAAGAGATGCAGCTTAAAGCAGAAATCAGCTCCCTCATATACAAAATAAATATGGGGAAGGAACCACATCTGTCACATTAACGTGTATAGACCCACTTATACACAATACAGATTCATAAATGTTTTGATATGCTATGAAAAATAAGATGTATGAGTTAACATGAAACACAGCCGTCCTTTTTTTTTTTTTTTTTGAGCGAAGTGGCTCCATTCTCAACAATTCCAGCTCACTCACACACACAAACACAACACACAGGCTAAGTGTTGCCAAGGGTGAGAGGAATTACACCCTGTTCAACTGTGAGTCTGTGTTTGTGTATATGTGTGTGTCTGTGGGAGTGTCTGCTGGCTGTGGGGGGGATCCTAAACAAGTTCTCCTAGTCTTTTTGTGCTACGTGGCTGTTCTTGTAGCGAGGCATCGTGGGAAGAGGGGGTAACCTCAAGGCCGCACCATCAATGGAACAGGAACTGACTGACTGAACACACACACACACACAAACACACACACGAACAACATTTCTAATTGACTATAGCTCTTATTTCATCCTTGCTCCCCTTGAGTATTAGCTCAAACTGTGTGTATGTCGGCAGATGCTATATGAAGGAATGTTTACCCTCGGGCCACAATGTAGGAGTTCCACCACTGAGAACATCCTTATAACCTCGGTATGTGGTACACACACACACACACACACACACACACACACACACACACACACACACACACACACACACACACACACACACACACACACACACACACACACACACACACACACACACACACACACACACACACACACCATGATAAAGACAGCGTTTGAAGCATGCATGTGTTTGTAGCATTTACTCTCTGGAGAAAGCCTTAACACACACACACACACACACACACAAGTATGCAGATAACACACTGTGCACACCATCATTCCTGCAAACCTGCACACACAAACAACATGGCAGAGATTGACAAAATGTTCTTGATCACGCTGCCTGATATTTCAGCCACGTCCTCAACCTAAGTTAACCACGAGCGTGTGTGTGTGAGCGTGTGCGTCGATGAAGCCTGGTTTGATATTTCTAAATGTAACATGGATCCTCAAGGCTTCGACAAACCTCTGTGTATCTACTCAGAGACAGCTGTTTAACTTAGGGCTCCAGTTGACATACAGGATGTAGAGCGACCGGCGGACACACGCACCGTCCACTGAGACCGACCAACTCTGGCTCATGTAAAACGCTTTGGTTAACGGCCAGCCAGCCAATGTTTTTCTACTGATGCTCATGTCTTTTACAGGTCATCTTAGAAACTACTCCGCTACCAGTTCTACAGAACTTCACAGTAGATGTGAACTACACCTCCCATCACTACGCTATGAAATACCAAGGGAGCTGTAGATGCTGGATGCTAACAAAATAACCTCTGATTTGTTGGGGGTCGTCTTTTGTTACTCATGAAATTTAAAAAAAAAAAAAACAAAATAAATTTTGGCAAACGAGGCAACTTTCAGGCTGTAGTATCCTGTCTGAGCTTTTCAGAACAAGGGGAGAGAGCAGAACAGAAACCCTTTAATCCAAAAATACACTGTGCAATCGGAAAACAGCTGGAGCAAAAAGAGGCTGGGAGCCTTTTCCAGGTTAAACTGAGTCAACTGTTCTTTGTTATTTTGAATGGAAAAAATCCTATTCAAGTGGGCAGACTTGTACAAACTTCTTTATTTGCAAAAGCACGGCATGCCACTAATGAGACCGGCAGTCAGCCTGAACATAGCCTTTGGCTGTTTTTGCACCGGCTGGGAGTAGCCAGCTTTTGAATGTTTAGTAGCACAAGTCAACCGACCTGGGGAGATCGCCTCTCCGAAATATCCTCAGCTCAACGCATATGTGGCGTCGTGAAGCTCCTTTTGCAGTTTCTAGCTGAATATCTACGCTATGAACTGTACTCGCTCTTCAACTCTCAGATATCAGCCATAATCTAAACCGAACACTTCCTGCTGCTGCTGCTTCATAATACAAGCTTTCCTCTGGCAAAACAGCAGGAGCCCTTTAATCATGAAGTAGCCGTTATCAAATTAGAGTTGTTGTTTAACAAATAAAAAAAATTTCTGTCTACTCAACAAGATATGGACATATTCAGTGATTAATAGATCAAGAAATAGAGGAAGAAGAAATGATCACCGTGAGAGGTTTGGACAAGTTTTTCTGATGGCCACAGAGGGAAGTCACAGTAAAAACAATGGGGGAAACAATTGAGAGGATAAGTGGCAGCAAAGTCGAAAAAACACAGCGAGGGAGGAACAGTCTCTTATGAAACACTGGGCACCAGTTGTGAAGTTGTACTATGATTTCATGGAGGTCATCTAAGAACAGTCGCCCAATTCACCCTCTAAAGGCTGCAATAACATGCTAATCATCAGAGATGTCATTATGTTTTATTAAATGGGATTTGTGTATAATCTCATTCATTTACTTTCTAAATGAATAACCACTGAATGGGTGTGGTGAGCCTCTTTGCTTTAATTTTATTAGTCTGCTCCATGGCCACATGCGTGTCCAATCTGGTTTCACTGCTTTTTCACGGAGTGACATCGAGGGGGCAAAAATAATAGTATTTGCTAAGGTGAGATGAAAAGGGCGAAATGTAAAAATACCGCGTTTGCCACCAAACACTTATAAAAATGGCCTCACGAGAGGTATTTCCTCGCCATTTCAGCCCTCATTTCCTGAGAGATTAATAAACATTATTTATTGATTGAACATCATGTGCCAAATCTTTCAGAACATGCTGAAATTCATGCATTATAGACATATTAGATCAATGCATGATAAACACTCAAATTTCTCTGGTTTTCTTTTATGTCAGTGTTAGGTGGCGCCCGTCCATTTAATGCTCCGTAGAGGGAATAAAGCGCCATGGGGAGCTTTTTGAACTGAGTTGACAATGTTATGGCCAAAAAAGCACCAAAGCAAACTGGACACCATAAATATCATTTAAGAGCTTGAAATCTGTACAATCTGTGGCTAATTGCTCTTCCCTGAAATGCAACTGCACTCAGGCCCTTGAGCCAAGAGAAAACTTTTAGCAAATCAATCTGCCAAAACACTTTGGGGGGAATTCCCAAAAGCATTAAATACAGTACTGTAGTTGAACTGAAAGTGATTACGTAACAAGTAATTATTTATTCATACAAGTCCATTTATTTCATTAAGATATGGGAATTGGGAGTTTGTCAGAAATCCAACTGCTGGCAGAACAGCAGCTGGCTCTCTGATCAGTCGGAGCGCTCAGAGCTCGGATCGAGCGCTTTCACAAAAACTCACGGTTCGGGTTTTGAGGTCGGAGTTGCTTTTTTTTTTTCTTTTTTTCCCCGGCATGGCAGGGAGAAAAGAGGAGATGCAGGAGAAAACACATCGTTTATTTTGAAAAATATCAACACAAAAATGGTGGCTCGTTTGACTCGATTCTTACCGTAAAGTTTTAACAGCGCTCAGAATTTTAGCATGTGGGCAAAAGTAAGTCACAATGCTCCATTGTTATTACAGAAGACTAATGGTGCTTTAACCTGGCCTGTTTGGTGCCATTCAGATTTTGGACGGGATAATTCGGGCTGCTGTGAAAACTGAACTGAACATCGCTGTGAGGTTGCCAGGTAACCACCAGAGGATTACAGGAAGTTAAGGGCCCTCCAGAGAAAGTCCCTGCCCGCAAACTCCCCATAAAAGCAGCATATTTCATTTTTACACTTCGGTTTTTTTACAGATTAGGCAAACAAGATATAACTTGCAAATTAGTGAGCATTAGAGGTGCTGGAATGTGAATCTTGTTACTTCTGGACAGAGCCAGGTTAGCAGTTTCCCCTTGCTTCCAGTCTTTATGCTAAGCTAAGCCAATGGACATTTAGACGATGATATTAAACCGTTTTACACGTTTGAGTTGTGGCTTTTACCCGATCATTGCAGGAGCTTTATGTAAAAATGTTCAATAGCAGAACCGCCTTCACTATCCTGTTTGTGGCACAGAAGCCTGACGCCCATTGGTTCCCGATGAAGAAATAAACCTTCACAAATATACAGTTGTTTCAAAAACAAGCTCAGTAACTCTGTTTTTTTTAACAAATGTTACACAAGCAGGTGTAAACTTAGCATTTGGGACTATTTTCAGCAGTGGAGTGATACAGATTTGTCTCTCCAGTGAGTATTTACATCAGCGGGACATGGGACTGACTCAAAATAATCAATAGTGGCCACGTTTATGGATCTCCACTACTACTAGACAACTATTGAGCTCTATGGCACAGAGGAATAAGATGCTTCAGACTATATATAGCAGGATCAACTTGTGTTTTTTTCATGAGATCTATTGCAAACAGAAAAACAATATCGAATAACAGACGACTTATCCCAAGCATCCTAAAATGTTATCTTTATATTAGGGGAAACAAAGGGACTAATTCCACATCTAATTGCATATCTAACACATCATCTTGCAAACCAACAACATCCACGGCTCCAACACGGATTGAATGAGAGATGGAAATAGAAGAGAGAAAGGCCGACAGCCAGGCGGACCACCCACCATACCAGTAATTGATTGCTGTGTCGACTGTGTTTGACACCACTGCTCTTTAGAGGCAGGATCAGAGCAAAACGCACTTACAGTACATGCGCACACTAACAGCATACCCAGAGGTAGCACAGTGCAGGACAGGCATGACTAATCAATTGTCCTCGCAGCATGAGACGACAGGCTGACTAGAGGATTAAAGAATTTCCCCTTGACACCCCAGATTCGTCTGATTCGCCGCATCCACAACTCATGAATTCATGCAGAAACAACAGGCTTTACTGCTACTTTATTCATCCCATTTTGGTTTTGTCCATAGAGAAAACTATGTCTTGGAAAAATGGTGGTTAAAAAAAATAAGTAAAAGTGCTCTAATATCAAAAAATTACATAAAAAAAGAAAAAAATCCCAAAACAACCCCCCCCCCCCCACATCACAAAAAACCTACAATAATTAGTCAACGCTTAAAGAGAACTAGTGCCAGTCGATAATGACAAAAATCAAACCTTTTTGACCACAGTCCTTGATAGTGATAGTAGGGAAGTTTAGCCGGAAATCAAACACTAAAAATCAGCCTCTCTCCTCATTAAATATTCTTTCTTCATTTCACTCAACCAAAACAAGATTCAGACGGCAAGAGGACAACGTTCAGGGAACACGAGATAAAAACTCCACGTGATGTGTAGTTTCATATCGGGATGACATTCCCCAGCTGCACCGACAGCAGAAACATATTGGATCTATCCCCTTTTGTGCCCTAAAGCAATTTGCTTTTTCGTGCTGCAAAGCAAACCGGTTCTCACCGGAAAAAAAACAAATTACTCGGAGAGTTCGAAATGATAAACCTCTCACCAGTATCTCATAACTACAACTTAAAAAGTGAAAATTAACTTCACAATTCTTACGTAGAATCTCTTAATTCAAACCGATACTGAAACGACGCCCCGACTAATCAATCACTCAAGTGTGAATCAATAACCATTTTAATAGCCGACTAATCCTTTAAATCATTAATTTTTTATTAGAAATAGCTATTTGCTATTAGCTATTTTTTTTATTTTGGATAATTATAAAACAAATATCTTTGCATTTTAAACTTTGGTCGGAAAAATTAAGCAATTTGATGACACTACCTTGGGTTCTGGGAATTTGTTATGGGTGATTTTCCATTTATTTGTTGCCTTTTATGTGCTAAACAAACAACATAAATGAGTTATTAAAAGAAGTGATAAAATAAATATTTCGGCTTAGAATTCATTCTTACTTATTTAGTTTCTAATCACAAATTAATCACTAATCATTGGAAGACAGACTATCTTTATTTTTGAAGATTTTTATGTTGTCAAGACTTTTGACATCTTAGTTTCTCAGTCGAATTTTAAGATACATAATTCAGAAGGATGAGATTTTAAGTCAGAATTTTTGAAATGCAAAGCCGTACTTTTTATGTATTTCATCATTTTGTTCAGGTCATGATTAGTCCACACTTATAATTGCATTTAAAATTATAAAAACATGCAGTGGTTTCACTCACTGATCTGCGACACTTTAACCATCACAGGGCTGGACTTCTTCTCGGCCGCCATGTGCCACCTCCCCCCTCCTCCGGCGCTCTTTCCCCCTTTGTCGATGAAGGCCCGGACGCGGCACGTGTACTCCCCCCCATCCTTCCCGCTCACCCCCCTCACCCCCAGCCTGTACTCCCCGGCTCCCGTCCGCTCCAGGCTCGCCTCGCTGTGCCTGCCCCCCGCGCTGCTCGAGGACGTGTTCGAGATCACCGTCCCGCCGCGCTCCATGGTGACGAGGTCGCGGTCGCCGGCCAGCCAGCTCACCTCCAGAGCGAGGGCCTGCAGGTTGTCGGCGCTGACGGAGCAGAGGAGGGTCAGCGTCTCGCCGGGGGTGAGGACCACAGACGGGGAGGAACGAGAGGAGTACGATGAAGACTTTACGCTGAGGGACTGACCTTGACAGGATAAGAAGACAGACATGGCATAAGTTCCTTCACCCTTTCATGTACAAGCAAAAAACAGCATAAACAAAATAAATGTTTTACCAACAGTATTTCGGTCTTATCATCTAAACAATCCCTCTACATTACTGAATTCGTCTGCACAGAGGCGACAACACTAGACTCATTAAAGTAGTGTGTGGCTGTTAGTGGAATTTCTTTGGTCTGGGACTGTTGAACATGGATTATTTGCAGTATCATATTCGATTCACTTATCTAGAAAAGCTTGAGTGAAGTAAGTATTCGTGTCTCAGTTGACTGACAAAGACATAACTGATGTTGATATGTAATTATACTGTATTTTTATACTATTCTGACACTTAATAAATCGTTTCAGTCCCTTAATATGCAAAGAATTAAACATTTGTTGCTTCAAGCTTCTCAAAAATTCGACTATTTCCTGTCATTGCAAATTTATGAATTTTATTATCTATGAACCACAGGGAACCGTACGATGATTTTGCTCGGATTTTCACTCCCTTTATTTACAGGCCCAGTTGCTGCTGCCGATAAAATCTTGGTCACAATGTGTGTCAGACTTTATGATGGTAATTTTGAGGCCAATGTACAACGAATGCCTTGTGAATTGCACTGTAACCATGTAAGAAGAAAAAGAAAAACATCCTTGTTGCACAATAATTTACCTAGAGCTGAAATGATTAACTGATTAGTTGAACAGAAAAATTAATCAGGATCTGTATGAATTAGCAAATAAGCATTATGAAAGTCAAAATGCTCAAAAGTCATTAGTTTGTGCCTCTTAAACATAAATATTCACTGGTTTTCTCAGTCTTCTATGATCTCAAACTGAACATCTTTGGGTTTCGGACAGTCGGGCAGACAGAACCAGACATTTGGAGACAATCCCCTTGGGCTCTAGGAAATTTGTGATTTTTTTCTGATGTCTAACAGACCAATCGATACATCAGCTAGTCAAGAAACATAATCCAAACGTGCAATTTCTTTCAGGCAAATTGCTTAAATTCAACTGTTAAATCAAAAGAATATTAATTAAATTCTGATAACGAATAACAAAGTGATCCTCAGCCATAATATTTACATTTGAATATTAATGTCATCTTATCGATCGATGAGATGGTGATGAAAAAAGGTCGCAGAATGTGACGGAAATGTGAATAAGTCTAGACAGAAATCTGTCAGATGAAATGTTATGTTACGTTACGTTAAACTGGACAGGACACAGTCTTAAAAGACCATGTAAGTACTCATCTATAAGTGTCAGAGATTTAGAGGAAAGCGTTCGGTCTTTCAGCCGTGAGGCTAAAGAACTGTATAATCCTCTCAAAGAAAAGAAGTCAGACAAAATTAAAAATAGTTGTCAGTCTTTTCTGTGTCTCTTCAAACCAACAGTTCGGATCAGGGGGTTTGGACACGGTCTCCAGTAACAACCCAGTCTGCAGTATGTGGGGAAGAGTCTCTGTATGGTGTCTGGAAAAGGACAAAAGAGACAAAGCCCACTCTGTTTGGCTTTTCTCATCCTCTTTACTCGAGTCACTAAGTCAATATGAACTGACTGGGACACAATGGGCCCGAGACCGAGACCTCTGCGTGTGTGTGTGTGTCACATCTCTGGTTTCATTACAAACGACTGGGTGTTTTTCAACACTTAAGAGGATATGGTAACCCAGAAAGATATAAGATATGGTGACCACAGCAACGAAAATGAATGAATGAGAAACAGAGAAAGAGAAAAAAGTGTGTGTATGTGTGTGTGTGTGTGTGTGTGTGTGTGTGTGTGTGTGTGTGTGTGTGTGTGTGAGAGAGAAGGGGGGCTCTCTCAGGACAAAATAAGACAGAAAGACAGGCAGTGAGGGTCACGAGCCTCCCGGGACACAGCGAGGCAGCGAGAAGAAAGAACGAGCCTCAGAGAAGAGAGGATGCCACTAAAACGAAGACAGCCACACAACAGAGAGGGAGAACTCTCCCACGTACCTCCCTCTCTTCTCATCCTTCATTTTCTTTCAATACCCAGCACGGCAGCATAGAAAACCCGCAAACACATCCACTGTGGTAGCCTCTTTTATCGAGAAGCAAAGCGTGAGATTCGAAGATTATCCGCTGGTCCCTGCAGGGAAATTATCTACAGATTCGACCCTTACCGCTATTATAACCACAGCCGTAATTACCTCTAAGGATGTGCAGGGAGCCTCCTAACGCCGGGGCCAGATTTAACAAGGACCGATTCAATGTTAGACGGGTTCAGGGGCGGGGTCGCGCTTTTGAGCTCATAACCATCCCTGGGACTCGATACCTGGCCCCTATGGGAGTCCTGTCAAGACTGAAATTCCCAACCAGGTCACAGGATCTAATGGGTTGCGGAGCAGGACTCAGAATCCCAGAATAAGAATCACAGTTATGTGAATCACTTTGGGGTTTTGTGTTTTCTTTTCTTTTTTTTTTAGGTATACAACCTGCTTCTGTCTCTTTCAGTTAGTGGAAACAAGAACTTCTGTGTTTGGCTGCTGCTTGGTACAAGCAGGTGAATTCAAAAAGCTGTTTTCTAATCATGCAAGTGATTTTTTTGCCTGTTACTTTTTTGTAAAAAAGATGCCACTGTGACCCAACACCTTCCTACACGTTGAATCCCGAGCTTAATCACTGCAGTAACCAGCTCTGACGAACTGCAAGCCGTTAACTCTTCTTTTTCTTTCGGCTTTTCCCTTTAGGGGTCGCCACAGCGAATCAGTGTCCTCCATCTAACCCTGTCTTCTGCGTCCTCTTCACTCACACCAACTACCTTCATGTCCTCTGCAACTGCAACCCGTTAACTCTGCTTAGTAAATTAAAGTCTTAAAGCTATGATCGTATGGTTTATCAGTGATGAGTATGAAACTACACTACTCAGGTGACAGACTTGAGAGTCTGCTCTCAAGTCCATCACAGTTCCACCTGAGGGGGAACATGAATGTCTAAAACGAATTTAATTGGCAATCCTTTCATTATTGGTTGAGATATTTCGGTCTGGACCAACCCACACTTGAATTTGTCGAGTCCAGTTGCTTAAAATATACCGAAATAAAGTATTTTGATGGCTAATTTGAGGAACTTGAGAGTTTCTTCAGTGAATGACACTAGTGCAGGCAGGTTCTTATTTCTTACCTGTAGGAATAACTTTAACAGTTCCCATCTCTTTCACGTTCTCTACGATTTTTATCCATTTCCCCCCGTTTTCATGTGTCCATTCTGTTCCGTTGCATTCGTAAGTCCCGCCGTCAGACGTCGTCACTCTGGATATCACCAGTTCAAACAGTCCATTCCTCCCGGGCACCAATCGGATGCCTCCGTCGGCGTAGCGCCGGGTGAACTTCGGCCCTGTGGCCACGTCTCCCTGGGGGCCGAACGTCAGGATCTCCTCTGACGTCGCCCCATTCTTCAGTGACCAGGTGACCGACAGGTAGGTGGGGTGGGTGAGCGCCCGGGTTACGTTGCAGGAGAGCGTAATGTCGCCTCCCTCGGGGACTTCCTGGGACGGGGTCTGTGGTGACACGCTGAGGGTGTTGGGGATGACTGGCGGAAAGAGGGAGAAAAATTTTAGGAAACACATTAGTAACACTGCAAGCCTTCAAAACACACACACACACACACACACACACACACACACACACTGTCTTTGCAGTTCCATAGTGTATTTTCCACCTTTTACTACATTTAGACCTACTTTCCAGATTTTAAAATCATCCTATTTGATTTAAAAAGTAAATATTTAGGGGAGAAAAAAAATCCACCCTTATTGGGAATTCTGGAAAATATTTTCTATCTTCTTGTGTGCCTGTGCACTTTGCTGAAAAATACCTTTGAACTTTTTCTTTTCGCTGGTAATCTGTTAACTCTTCCTGGTGCTGCTTCACAGTATAAACCTTCCATTGACTGAAATTTATGCATCTTACTATGAGGCACCTGCAGGAAGTGTGTGGTGCAGCAGTTGTGGTGAGTAGTTTTGCACAAGTTGCTTAGGTTTTAATTGAAGTAACATGTTGGTTTAATCTACTTTTGGACATTTTGCCCAGGAGCTGTTGATACACATTGTTCATTTGTGGGAATGTAATGGTATTATTTTTTAATTATAACCTAATACTGTAGCTTTTTTTCCTGGTTTAGTACTTGTACACAGTCTGTTGGATAATCAGCAGTATAGTTGCACTTTCTCCCCATTTTTCTTCACTGTCTATTCCTGGAGGCATATTCTGGGTTTGGCGCGAGAAAATCTGGTTTATTGCATTGATCAGTTTAAAACAATTTCCACTTGAAAAAAACAAAACAAAACCAAAAACTGCTAATTTTTGGTTGAAAAATCAGCAGACAACAAAAGCAATGACATAACAACATAATAAAGGTTAGTAATGTGTTTTTCCTGTGCTGATTTGCCTCCTCCGTACAACCTCCCCCCAACACTCTCAGTACTTTGATGTTGAGCCGGGGAAAACTTTGTATACATATAGGAAATGGATGAGCCTGAGAGGCACGTCTGATTAAAAACAGGCATGTTAAAATGGAAGTTCATGCAAAAAATAACATCAAAGGAAGTTAAAATGGGGGATGAATGACACAATTTCACCCAAATTTAAGATTTAGGAGTCAAGATTCAACCATTAAATGCAGGTATTTATCGAGTGGAGTGACAGAATCGTAAATAATAATGACTCCTCACATTTCTACCTCATTCTGTTACATTCAGGTTAACTAAGGATGCTTTATGATCAGGGCTATGGACCCATTTTAGGATGTGGTTTTGGTAAACTTCCAGGAACTTTATGTCAGCCCCATGCCTCACACAATGCGGCTCATTTATCAAGGTCACCGGCTGAAGGAGCTAAATGAAAAAACAATCCGCCCCAGACAAAGCAGTAAATTTGTGGCTCGGTGTGTGTGTGTGCGCGCGCGCGTGGAACACACCCAGGAGGAGTGTTCATAAAGGTTTACGACTCGCCAGCTCAGGTGACACGGCAAACTTTCCCCCTCCCACACCCACACATTTACTTCCAGTCTGTCACTGCGGGCTGATAATGAAAAAAGAAAAAAGGAAAAAAGCTCTTGGTAGATTTTGACCTTAGCTTTCCTGCAACTGTTCGGCCGCTCAATGTCACCTTCAAGAGTCTTAGCAGAACGGCTTCTACCACTGCTTTTGATTCGTCTCTTGTCATGATACATAAAGCACTGTGAGAGGGTATTTAAAAAAAAAAAAATAAATAAAACGAAAATAAATTAAAAAAAACTGCCGACCTTATCCCTGCTGGAGATCCTGAGCACAACTTCGCCTTCAGCAATGGAAGCAACTATTGTCACGGAGAAGACATTAGATGATTTAATGGATAGCCTGTCTGCAGTCAAGACATGGGGGGTTAATAATAAAACTAAATGGCAGGCTCAGTAGCGTAGCTGGATGAGTGCGGAACACAAATTACAGGCTCAGTTTTATCATCATTGACTTGTTTTGATCCTTCTCATATGAAAACAAAACAAAAAACACCGCAAAAAACGGCAAATTATGGATAAGAGCCGAGTTTGTCCACATATGCTATACTCACTGCGGGTATGATTTTTAATTAATCATCTATTCACAAATTTAACATTTAAAAAAAAGGTAATATTAGACCTAAAGTCTCAAAGTTTAATCCAAAATACTTTCCATGGTCCTTCTTTGGAGACTAATTCTATTCAGGTTACAAGTGAATTCAAGGGGTGACAGATGGCTGCGAATGAGGAGCACGAAGCTGTGCATTCTGGGAATTTCATCCACGCCACATTCACTTCCTGTGGGAACTAGCAATGTTTTATGGATTCAGAGAGCAAACACACAAAAACGCTCATCGCAGCTCTAGGAGGGTAAATAAAACTTTAAAACATACTGTACAACAGTGTATTTGTGTAGGCAAATTAAAACAAAGAGTTGAAGGACAAATGACTAATGACTAATGCTTGATTCACAGTTTCATTGTTGAAACATCCAGCCTGTCATGAAGGTTTTATGGGCCGAGATCCCAAAACAGAGCCACGCCACCAAACGCGATAACAATGTACTCTGTTTAATAAACCTTGACCGATGGACTGGAAAGTGTGATCCACCAGCTCAGATTTGGCAGGAAATCTGCTGGAAGGTTTCAGGAAATCAGTTAATTAATTCGATCAATACATTTCTTTTCTTTTTTTAATTTATCAACTGAAGAGCAGTTAACCTGGTCGACCTGAAACGGCAGTTCCAGTCCACTCCCCGCAGAAGTCCCCACAACCTGACAGCCCGGTCAAAACTGAGGAAATATTAGACATTCTGCTATGAGTCATCTATGATGTAATCAGATATGACTGACTAATGAATATAAGAAGAAGGTCAACGTCAGGTTTGAAAGCTTCAACTACTTTAAATGAAATTCCCGACGTGATTTTACACACACACACACACACACACACACCAGAGATTCCAATGAAAGTGGACAGTACTGGATAAGTAACCAATAAGACTTGTAGTGGAGGTCTACAGTGCTGCTGCAGTGATTTGAGTGTCTATGGCAGATAACAAAGGCAGGATGAATAATATTCGTTTTGCTCTATCAATTAAAATTAGCCTGAAAGGAGTTTTCAAACCCTCAGCGACCTCTGCATCACTTGTTTCTTACATAACCAAACAGCCTCAGCGGGGCGATGCATGCTGTGTGTGTGTGATGAACGAGGTGCACAAGTCTCGACTGGTACAGGCCCTGCAGCAGTAAACCAAACTCATAATCACTGTTAACGACCGACTGTCTCGTACACGCGCGCAAACACACTCGAAAAACGTTCCCTGCTTCACGCACTACAAAATACACTACTCACTGATACATATGCTCTACATACACACGACACAACCTCTCTCACACATAAACAGCGCTGCCTAGTTAATTCAGGTCTAAATTTAACAAGGTGTCTGGGGAGGCGCGCCGGGAAGCAGAGAGCAGCCGAACATGATGGTGCATTATGGAGCCAACTAACCTGCTGTCAGACAATCCCTCTTTGTCACTCCATCTCTCAAATTTGAGGTTTTATGGCAGAAATAGTTCCTGAAACTCCTCTCATGCGTCTTTTCTAGAAAAATAAAACAAGAACTTGTCATGCTTAAACGTCCCGTGCGAATGGGACTGGGCCAAAAGTGGATTTTCACTAGAAGAGGCCAGAATACGTGGATAATGATGAGGGAGAAACACAATTAAATTCAAAAAGAAGAAGATGCTGAGTCCGTGTTTCTTTTATTTTCCCTCGGTTTACATCCTCACAAAAAACCAGTCCAAATTAAAACTGTACGCAGCGAAGTCTGCAGATGATCCGAGTTAGCAGAAAGTTATTTGTGGACAGATGTCTGCTGTATGTCCGCGCTGCACATACGTCTGCAAATAAAAACAGCAGGGACAGACATGCTTGGAGCTAAGTGGAAAAATGTGTCTTGGTGGGCGAACTGAGCCATTAACATAGCGGCTGAGGAATCACCTAATGATTTCAGTGAATAATGAGTCCCAGGTCAAACACCTGGAGGAGTGGCAATATTTATAAAAATATCAAGTGAGATCCAACTGTTACAACATGACTGTAGGAGTTAATGAAGAGTGGAGCTTTGAAGATTATCTCTAAATTTAGTTTGTTTTTTTTTGTTGGTTTCTTTTTAATGTTATGTTTGACTTGAATTAAAAAAAAAAAAAAAATCCCACAAGATTTTGCGTATTTATTCACAGACTTTGTAGCGGTTGCTTCAGACAATATTTCTTTTTTAGTTCCATAAAATACCGTTCCGCTTGAAACGGTTTTACAGACACGGCTGAAACCTGGGACACAGTGTTACGGCTTGATCCGTGTGTCACACATGCTGCTCAGATTAACAGAGATATCCGACCCACGCTGCTTGTTTTGGACCATGGACTTTACCCATAGGTGCGACTGTAAATTATGAAGACCTCAAACTAAAACATACGCGTTGCTCTCTAATTGCGGGGACTTCTGGGACCTCAAAATCGGATCGCGATGCAGAAAAAAAGGCAGAATCTCAATTATCTGGTAACAATAAAGAGTGGTAGGGGTTAAATGCTCTGGCCTCAGTATACTAAACCTGGATGAGGGGCCTTTGTGCTGTGGGCCGAGGCTGGGCTCTTGTCGCAGCACCTGCTGAGAACCCTACGAGGGACTGATTTGCACACTGAAGCTGAAACATAATGCTTACCTGTGAAGGTTAGATAAGGTAAAGCTCATACTGTAGACTACTGAATTGCCAAAAAGGAAATGCCACCTGGATTATTAATTCTTATCAACACCATGTGGAAACTTTTTTTTTTAATGAATGTGTCAAGGTGGGGGAAAAAAAAAAAAAGTTTCCACCAAAATCCACCTGCAGTGACCAAATCATGATTCATGGTTTATGGTTAATCAGGTTTCGTATGCAGGTGATTTTGTTATACTTCCTGGTCTGCTGTTCTTCAGCTGCTGCTCCCATTAAAAAAAAGAAAAAAAAAAGGAGAAGAAAAAGAGCATTTCCTGAATTCTGCCTCAGTGGGGATGGTCGGCCTAATGTCGGCGGCGAAGTCGTATAACTTGGTCAACATTTAACAGATGGTTTGATGGTTGATGATCAAATTATATGATCAGAGTAACACACTTGTAGGTAAATGTCACATATTTAGTTGATAGCAAGGTCTATATTATAACTGAAATAACAGAAACAAAGCAGATAAAGATTTTTCTTTAAAGAAACGTGTTCGACAACTACAAACTTAAGGATTAACAATTTCCTGCTATGTCTGATTGGATGGCTCCATTTTTGATAGTAGGCCCTCATTGCTATGCTGTTTCAGTACTTACCTTCCAGAAATCACCACTGAATCCCGAAATGGCAACTACATCACAGAACGTAAAGGGTCATATCAACTGCCATTTAACTTTAATAAGTCTTTTCCCTTGCATCAGGTTGCGATGGAAAACCGAACATTTGTTTACCGCTGGTGTTTACATTTTCTTTCCAAAATTTAAAATTATGACATCTGCGTCTCTTGGATAACTCTATGAAAAATAAAAACACATCAACAGACGTTATCCCGAGGACTTCGGCCTAAAATCTTGGGTCTTTTTGCTTATGATGGTTAAAATTGCTTGTAATAACGGATACAAGCCAAGTAACCAGAACCCTGCCAAAATAGATCTACAGCACTGTGGCTTTAAATACTTCTTGTGTTGTTAGGAGTCTATGTTGCACATTTATTCTGAATCTTAAAAACAAACAAAAAAACAAACAAACATATGGGCATGTCTGGCGAATACCCAATCGGCTCGATAAGGTCATACACACCAAACACAAGTCTAAACACTGACAGATGCTAAACATGAAATCAGTGACACGGTTTTCTTTTTTTGTTTTTTTTTTTTTTAAAAACGTGCTTAAATTCCTGCATTTCTCCTCCAACATCTCAGTGAGGACAACAACTATTACTACAACAACTACAACAAATTCTACTTTACCGTCTATTACCAACTGTTTGGTTGACAGCGTTTCCGCTCATTACAGACGGTTTATTACTAGAGAGCATGTAATTTAACATCTCATTTTGCGGACTGCTTTCATTTTAGGCCACATGATGGGGTTTATAGTCCTCTCCCTGCCTTTGTGTTTCGCTGTCCAGATCTCGGTCTCCCTGGCCCCTCATTTTCACACGAGCCAAGTACTCCCACCTGACATCTGCTCCCCACCATGACTGTGTGAGTGTGTGACATGTTGCATGGCGTGTTGTGTGTCTGCGTGAAAGTCAAATCATGGGCCAGTAATTGTCTAAAACCTGTGTGTGTGTGTGTGTGTGTGTGTACGCGCGTGCGTGGGGTCTGTAGAGCATTAGTAAATTATGAAGATGACCGTTAAATAAACCAACATAGTCAGCTAGCTTCACCCACACATTCATACTGTAAAGCAAATTTTGCCACTCTAAAATGAGTTAATTTTTTCATTATTAAAAAAAAAAAAAAAAAAAAGAAGAAGCTGTTACTAATTTTTGTCAAGGTGAAAAGCTCCTGAAACAGGATTTAGTCTCTGCTAAATAAGAGCCCTAATTATAAACAACACACACACACACACACACACACACACACACACACACACACACACACACACACACACACACACATCTCTCCCATACCAATGAGTTGGACCTGAGCCTCGTAGTTGCCGCTGATGACGGAGTCGGTGCTGGGCGTTTGACACCAGTAGAGCCCGGCGTCCAGCGCCTTCACCTCCGCGATCTTCAGCTCCACCTCGCTGTCCTCGAGCCTCACCACCGAGATGTCGCCGGACGCGACGCGCTTGCTGAGTGACGGGTGCGAGTAGCCGGCGTCGAAGGTGGAGATTATCTTTATCCTCCCCCCGTTGGCGTCCCTGGATGTCATCCACTCAAAATCCTGCGGGGCGGAGCAGGATAAGGTTCAGCATGTCAGGTGAAGACCCTATGCAGAATTCCCGTATGCGGTATATTCCACCACTGAGGACAGACAGACTTCATCCACAACAATTTCTCTAGGGAGAATGTCTTTTCAAAATATAACCATAATATCAGAATATAACCATAATATCTGAATGAAATGGCTTTAGGAGAGCTTACACTTTTTATTTTAGCACCATTTTATTTTAACACCATCAAGGTTAAACAGTCAACTCTCACCTTCCTGTGGGAGACACCGAGTAGGGATCGTTAGATATCCGCACAGGATCTGCATGAGACTGATGTATTTTTGATACGACAGGTTTGAGGTTGTGACTATTTCATGATCCATTTGTAGCCCTTTACATGTTCTTTAAAACAGAATACTAAAACATGCCAGACTCTTTCTGTATTCACATGGCAATTAAACAGCTCTCTAATTGCAGGGACTTCTGGGACCTCAAAATGGGATCACGATGCAGAAAAAAAGGCAGAATATTGTACTCGACTTGAGCCTTCACAGCCGTGAACTCGGCCGCTGTAGTTTATTTTGAGTCGGTTACACATGCAACATCCTGCTACCGTAAAAATTAACCAAAGCAGTAAATGTGTCTCAACCTGCAAATGAAAACAGTCCGGTCAGTCCAAAAAACAGTCAGTCTGAACTGAAAGAAAGGCTTACACAATGTTGGCTTGGTCTCTTCATGGTCATTGCTGGAAACGACAGAAACGTACAATTCCCGGCCCTTTTTTCTTTAAACACGTGATCTGTTCGTCACAAGCAGGCACATGAAAAGACCACGTCCACCCAGGTGTAATACAGACGTGTCGAGGAAAAGTACCTGCTCACGAGGTCCCGAATACTCGTTGACGTCACATCTAATGGAGACCGGCTGGCCCTCCACCCGGATCAACGGACCAGGGGACACCGTCACCACCCGGGCCAAGCAGCCGCCTTGGGGGAGGGGGAAAAAAAAAATATTAAAAATAAATGAATATGAGTCTTCAAAAAATAACACAACTACTGAGCACCGAGGCTGGGACTTGTTTTTTGGACAGTCTATGACAGTGTCCAATTACTGTGAGCAGAACTTCTCAGGTCTTTTCCCTGAAGACTGAGGCAAATCAATGCTGAGTGCTGTGATCACATCATCCGCATACATATGGGGGGCAGCGTATTGGTTGTATAAAAACAGAATTTACAGACTGAATGGGCTTTATTGAGATATATTTTCTAAAAGGAAAATATTTTAAGTGCATGTTCGACTGGGAGCATGCTACAAGCCTAATGACTAACAGATGGACTGCGTCGAACTAAAGAACTGTCAGTATCACAGCAGTTCTGCATCATAGCAGTGCGCTACTTGCCTCGCTGGCCAAATTTTTTATTTGCAGTTTAATGGATGGCGTTGACAAACTTGATGGACGTTGCCTGCAACAATGTCCCCGTTTCAACATGCAAGACATGCACACAAACACACACACACACACACAGTCTCACAGAGGCAGGGCATGTTGTAACGTGAGTAAAGTTGAGCGGTATAGATCATGTAGGCGTTGGTGCCAAAAACCTGAACTGCATTCCCTGTGTACAGTACCGTTTATGTCTCCTCACAAAAACAAACACATTCACAGACACACACAAACAAACACGCTCTCGTCCACTTCATTTTCTCTGGCAAGTGCACCAACCGCTGGTCATGGCAGCGCTCCAGCAGATCTCAAAGATTTCCCCCAAAAGCCAAAACCAATGGCGGCAGGCAATTGTGTAACACAAAGTGCGTGTTAAACTCCTGTGACATTCCAGCTGAGTGAAGCATGTAGCAATGCAGCAGAGAGTCTGACTGAGCTCGCCAGAGTGGAGTTTGGTTCGCTGACACTCCTGGTCGATGAAGCTCTGGCTGCAGGCCTTTCGCACCTCTGACCCCGACGTCCACAACCAGCTAAAGGTGAAGCGAGAGATGCCACATGCTGCTGGGTTTGTATGCGATGAGAATATTAAGAAGCTACACCTGAACACAATCAGTTTCTTGGCATGTTTTCCAGTAGAGTCAGGTGTCGACCTTCAGTGCTTTTCTGGTGCGAACTGAAATGTGTTTACGGAGCCTGACAAGCACTAAAATCTTTTATCAAATACTGGCCCTGATTTAAGACCCTGATTTAAATCAGAGGTATTACTGCAGTTTACTATAACCTGGGTTTTATTTTAGCAGCTCTGGCCATAGCTTCTGTCGATTACGGTAAAAGTGCCCCAGGGATGCACTGACACTACTTTTTCTGTGGGTATCTCAACACACAGTGCACCATTCCGATACCAGTATCCTTGTTTTTCCTGATTCAAACACTCACCTAACTTACCTCCCTACACAATTGGGATCATTTTTATGTAAGGTATCACGAGGCTAGGGGCTGCTTTTGGCATTGAAAACTAACACTGTGGTCCATCATGTCTGAATGAGTGTAACCGTTATGTCACTGAATTTTGTAAGACTTTCTTTTTTTAATTATTTAGTATTTTTAGTACCTTGAACTGCCCTTTGCTTGGCTAATAACAGGAATGCATTGATGTGCACGATAACAGGGATGCAATGCTAAAATTCAATGCTCTCAATATTTCCATAAGCGTTTAAGTGTCCCGTTACCAGTTTGAATACCTCCACCCCTATGCATTTACTATGACTTAGTATGAATATGAAACCTCAATACATTTTGAGAAGTGAAATGTGTCTGTATATCGACTATCTCCAACGAATACAAAAGGCTGGCAGCGAATGCTCAGTAAGACTTTTAGTTAAATTATCTTATCCTTGGATTGAATATGACCCAATTTAAATAGTAATTATATCTATTTTATGCAGCGTTTTTAATTAGATGAAAGTCTTGTTTAGTTTTAACATCACTCAAACGGGATGCATATGAGAAGTTGGCAAAAAAAAAAAAAAAAAAAAAAAGTATTAGTTTGTGTAAAAAACAATTTCTTCCTCAGTCCTTTCAGCAAAAGTCTGTACTTGGATCAGCTATGGTTAAAATACATTCTTAGTAACAAGCGTTGTGCTTGTATGGCCCATCAATACGAGATTTGAGCAGGTGGCTTGGTGTTATGTTGCGAGATGGTGTTACACAGGTAAGCTTCTTCTGCTTTAGGAAGTAACAGGTCATGGTGAACTAAGTGCCAGATAAAACCGACTCTACTCTGCGTCGTGTGCGGTTTGATTCGTCTTTACTTTCACATCAAATAAACCAGAGACGGATTGCTGGCATGTTGGTCTCCGGGGAGTCTGACAGCCACATTGTAATTGTGACAGTGAAGAAAAAAAAGGAAAAAAAAAAAAAAAAAAAAAAAAAAAAAAAGGAAAGGATCTTTTGCCTCTTGCGAGCTATGACATCAAACAAGTATAAAACTTCAATTTCGGTGACGAGGCTGTTGCCACACCTAAAGCTAATATGACACAGTCATTTATTAAGCTCAAGAACATCCAGCGTGAAGTGTCTGAGGTCATCAACCCAAAAGCATTCTGTACGCTTCTCCTGCACCACCGAGTCATTAAGCAAACAGGATTCAAACAGTTTCCTTAGGTTGATCTATCAATTAATGCAAATTTTCATTTCACTTGACTGTTACTTCATCTCTGCATTATGCACAGTCCCCCACTGTATGGGTGTGTGCATTCGGTAAAACGTGACAGGGCCACTCATCACTAAAATTGAGAGGCTCAGAGTTGCTTGGCCAGGTGATATCTATCTATCTATCTATCTATCTATCTATCTATCTATCTATCTGTCCGTCCATAGATATATAAAAAATAATTGATATTTTATGTCACTGCTGCAATATCAGGAATGTCCAGAGTGCTGACTGGATGTGGAGGATGATTCACATCTGGGCAACCGGTCCTGAGATCTGGTTAACTGAATTAGGACCAGTAGCAGCCTGCCGTGTAACATCCCCAACATTACGTCTTTGTTTTTCCCTTTCAAATCTATGATTATGTGTTGCAACATCACAAATTGGAACCAGCTAAATGCTTGTTCCCACACCCCGGTTCATCCAAACAGATACAATATTTTTGTCATTTAAGGATTAACTCTTGCGGGATTATTTTTACTTTGACACACTATCTACCTAAAATAAATGATTCATATTTGTTCTGAATGACATTTGTTTATTCCTCACATTTTTAGATGGCAAACACTACAAAAACACACTGTTCTCCTCAACTTTCAGGAAGCACTGTTTTCATAGAGAACAGTCCTCAAAGAACCCGGCTGATTTTCAGTGAACTCCACTTTGAACAGGACTGTGCTGTCTTGGCCTGACCCAAGGGTCATTAAATATTTCTCTAACATAAAAGGCAACACTGGGGATGTAATACTGTTGCGTGATAGAAGCGGACAGCATAACAAATGCCAAATATTGAAAGGTTAATGTGCCTTTATTCTCTCATCATCTGCTCTGCTGCTAAAACTGTACAGGTTAATGTTGGGCGTCAGATGACATTATGCACATTTGAAAGCCAAGGTCGATTTATATATCAGTCCTTAAACAACAAAGCAGACCTGTGCAATGGCTTGCTGATCTTCACAGTTAGCTCTTCATTGATAGACTAGTTTGCCTTAGAGGTCACGGGATCTGCAAAATCAGTGGACTTCTACCTGTTTGGGCATGAGCCGGAAAAGGAAATACTGTAAAAAGTGTCTAAGTTCAGCCCTATGGCACAAAATACATATATGTCTTAGCTTTGCCTTCTTCAATGTGCAATAATCTCTTTTTTTTAAATTTCACTAACAAAAATTGTCAATCAGCTCATGACTCACAGGTGCACCAAGTCGCTAGGTGTCTTGAGAGTTGTCTTATTGAAACAAAAATATAAATACTTTAATAGAAATATTAAACAGATTCTACAAGCTAATAGATATTAACATGGATGAATGTGAGCCACATTGGAAATTAGTCTAAACCAACCAGTTCTAACCAATATGGACAGAAACTAAAATAAAAAAATAACAAATGTGTGAGGCACAAGATGACGAAAATATCAAGGCAGCTGTCATGAATCAAAATGCAAATGCTCTATAGGTTGTTGAAGGAAAGGAAAGGAAAGGAAAGTCTGGTGGTTACATCAAAAGGAGAAGACAAAGTCTAACCAAGCAGCAAATTTCATCTCAAACTTGCAACCCAAGACAGAGCCACTCTCGACCTCAGGCCCCAGAGCGGGTTAGCGATATCCTCAGAGTCTCTGCACACTGGCAGCAATATAAGGCAGCCTGCGTTGCGTGGGTTTGATTTTATTTGAGGGGCATGGCAAGTTGAACGGGGTCCATGTTAAGGGAAGTAATTTGTATACTATGGACACTTTCACTTCTGCTGTGCCAGGATACACACACATGCACACAAACACACACCACCAGAAACACGCGCCACAGGAGAGCTGGCGACACCTGATCATCTTACACTGCACTAATTTAAGCCAAGTTTCCCCCTCTCTCTCCCTCGCTCGCTCACTCCCCCACACAAACACACAACACACACACACACACACACACACACACACACACACACACACACACACACACACACACACACACACACGGGAGAACCCCCCAAGACATTCATGGTTATGCTCCCAAACATATGTCAACTTCAGGATTGGTAAACCCTGTTAGACCTTGTTTGGCCATGAGGTAGAAACAAGGCCGGTGAATAAGCCCTGGTTTATCTCTGCACTGAAAACCAGCCTAATGACTAAGCACTGGCCTGGGCCTTTCACTTCAAACCAGTCCGATAATTAGTTGGCCTGGTTTGACTCTGATATGGATACAAGGCGAATAATAACCCTAATCACGATGATTCAGGCCAGGCCAGCTTGGCTTTTTAATGGCGCCTTGTCAAATCTGGTCACCTCATGCTGGTTGATTGGTCTTAATGGGAGGCAGACCAGGACCCAGACTGAAGGAAGACCACACATCAAACTTGGACTATTTTCCTCTCTCACTGTCTATTTAAGAATGACCCCCCCCTATGGCCTAAACATAAATGTCACACACATACCGGCTGTTTTCCATTTCTAATTGACAGGATGTTTTCCCACGGTGCTTTAATTAGCATTTAGGCAGGTGATTAACTTGTCGCCCCTTTTAAAGACGGCATTGCATTAACTAAATGCAGCTGTACAGGCTTTTCTATACAGTGAGGAAAGGAAAATAGGCGCAGCTCGTCCTCACAGGGAGAGACGTCTGTACCAAACCGCATCGGACAACGCGGCATTTTGGCGTTTTCGCTCGTCGTCGCATGGAGACGCCTCTTATAACACATCTCGCTGAACTGCCCCAATGCCTCGGATTAACCCTTAATTTCGGCACGTTTGCAACACACCGGGCGACACCTCTCTTTCACTTAAAATTAAAACTTTTCGGATCTGCTCGCGTATTAAAACTACAACTTCTTCCGTCGGAGGGGGGAATAAAAAACGCAGAGCGGACGGCAGCAGCTTTCTGCGTGAAGCAGTTAAAGTTTAAAATGAATCGGGATTAAGTGCCGCTTCACGGATTGTATATACGCCGGTTTGCCCAGTGGATGTTATGGATAGAGAAAATGCTTTAATGCATCTTTTACGGAGGCGTACAGGTTCGCTGACAAGCAAGTAAACGTTAAATTGGCATATTTCTAGAGCGGGTTTAACATCGGGTTCTCTTGCCGGGGGGACGGAGGCACGTACCGGAGTTAATTAGCTATCAACGGTCAACCGAAGGAGCATTTCTTACCGAGCATCAAGAGCCCGAAGACGAGTGCGAGGAGACATTTATCCATTTTCATTCCTCTCTTCTTTCACTCGTCTTTCCTTCCCCTCGGTTTCTTTGTCCTGCGTGCGGGGGTAAGACCGGTCCTCTCCCGCCGCCGTCGGGCAATCCAATAAAACTCTCGGATGCGTGCGGTTGGTGGTCACCGCACGCCGGGTGGAGCCGCCGAGCAAAACGGATGCACACCTTGGTTCCCTGATCCCGGCGAAACGGAAGCAGCAATGCCGACGGGAGCGTTTTTTTTTTTTTTTATTATTGCACGGTGACACCGAACCCGTCTAATGTCTGGATGGGAATAGTGAAGAGGGAGAGGGGGAGAGGGAGCGGGGGAGAGAGAGGCTGATAAAGAAGAGGGGGGGGGGGGGGAGGGGAAGAGAGTGGCCGGAAGTTAGGTGACTGGAGGAGGAGTGGAAGGAGAGGAGGTCCCAGGTGGAGAGGCAGAGCGGCGGTGCCTCCATCCCTCCGTCCCCCCGTCCCACGGCAGCAGACATCGCCGTCGTCGCGCACCGTCCCCGACACTATTGATCCCCGTCTCATACTTTTCTTAAAGGTATAAAACGAACACAGTTAAACTCTCTCCCGTCATATCAAACTTATCGCGACCGCAAATTTCCCCAAGTTTTTAAAAAAAAAAGTATTGCACGACGAGTTTAACACTTACGACACTCTGCTCCTGTGGTAGCCGTTAGCGGCCGAGCGCCTCTTTTTGACCCGACACTTTCCCTTGCCGGGTATGTTTGACTCTCGTTGAGGAAACTTTACTACAGTCGCTTTCTTCTAAAATTCGTCTTTTCCCCTCCTGATATTTATTGATTAAAACGCCCTGAATCTAAGGTTTCCTATGCTTAGCTGGAGGCAGCGGCCGGTTAGCTTGACCTAGCATAAAGCCAGGAAGCTCCTGGGCAACTGGTCCCGCCAAAAAAAAAAAAAATAGGCGGACACATAACCGCCTGTAAAACAGCGAGTTGTAGTTTTTACACTTTTTTTTGTTTTTGTATGGAATAAACAGTTGAGATATTCCATGTAAATTAATAAACTTTAGTAGTGCAGGTACGCGGATTTTGTTCCCCACAGGCAGAGCCAGGCCGACTATTTCCGCCCGTTCCCAGTCTTTGTGCTAAGCTAAGCTAAGCTAATTGGCTGCCGGTTCCGGCTACATATTTACAATACATACACAAGAATGGTGTCAGTTTTCTCACCTAACTCTAGGCATGAAAGTAATTAATCCCTTTTCCTAAAATGTTGACCTATTCCTCTATTATACACCTTTCAATTACATTTTTAATCTGTATGTCTGTTTTTATCTTTAGAATCTCTTTTAAAATGGCTTCTACCCTTTAATTCATCATTTACGCTATATTTCCTATTTCTTCATGTTTTTTTCTATGTTCTACGTACAGAACTTTTTACTAATGTTCAAAATTAAGGAAACAGGGAGAGATACATCTAAATTTCTTTCTAAATGGCATCTTCTGTCTTAAAATCTCTTAGGTATTATATTCGTCCCACTTAAGAGTTGTGATGATTGTTTTTATGTCCTTAAATGACAAAATAAGTACTTAGCCATGTTAGGTTAGTTAACTGTAAAGTATTTCATTTTGCAATTTATTAGTTGTATTATTTATTTGTTTATTTATTATTATCATTTATCTTATATTATGTTTTATATCTTTCAGTTATTCTGCACAAATTGAAAGAAATAATCACAAATTAAAAACAATATTATTCCATTTTGTATCTCCTAATGCTTTTTCCACCTTGATGTAGGTTTGGAGCTGTTGTGTTAATTCTTAGGGGGGTGGGTGATAAGGTGAAAAAAAAGGATGGATTATAATATTAAAGCTAAAAAACAAACAAACAAAAACAAAACACCCCCACCTCCCATGAGCAGGAGTGCAAAGGGTAGTTGTGCAGGGATGAAGAAGGAATCTACAGCAGGGACCATAGAAGAAGAGATAAAGGAAGTGATGACTCAACCTTAAAATACACATTTTACACATCTCCCCAAGGCCATAACAATATTATAGATCATTTAACATTTATATAAGTATTTATAATCATAGAAATGTTACAATAGAAATGTATTTTCGTGAAACTGAATATTTTGAAATTTTTCAGTCCACTTGAGGGTATGTATGAAACCATGTTTCAGTTCCAATAGCTCCCATATTTTCTTTTCCCCACAGGCTTCCCCTATTTACCAGGTTAACACAGTCCTCTTGCTATTTATCGTCCTGTGGCCAGACCCAGGCTGCTTATTTACACAGACCGACTGGGCAGGGCAAAGTTCGCCGCTCTGCTGGCACAGGGAGAGGAGCAGGGGGAGGTGGAGAAGAGGTGAGATGTTTGGGTTTGTAACCCTGGGGTCAAAGGTTAAAACTTCATGGGTCGTCTGCAGTGTTACATTTGACTATCCTGTCTTTAGAATCTGTGTGTGTGGCAGAGAGGAACCCAGCTGCATCTGTTGTCACACAACATCCGTTCAAACTAATTTGCACACACACACACACACACACACACAGTTTTATTGTACAGTGCTACTCCCTTGTCAGTCATTAACCACGTCATAGATTCTTGCCACTGGATCTGGTTTTAATGGACTAAAAGCCTTTTATTCCAAACAGATCACAGGCAAACAATAATGTGATAATGTAACATGAATACAATGAGAAAACTGTAAAACCAACTGTTGAAACCAAAATCTAACATCAAACCAGCAGGACAAAATGCCTGTTTTTGTATTCCTGAGACTGAATTTTTGAGGTTGTAACATTCTCATAGTTTTTGTTGATGTAGCAGTAGCAACAGCTGCATCAGAAGTGGTAACTACTTTAAAGTAAATTTTACATTTGTTTCTATACAGACTTAAAAGGCATTTTCATAAAAACAAATTGATTTTTAATTTTTGGTCAAAGACATAAAGATTAAAGTTAAATAATAATGAAGAAAATGAATTGCTTTTTAAACAGATGATTACACAGGACACACCTGATTAATGGCAACCTCCAAAATCCCTGCATCATGACTGGTGGACCACGTCTTACATTAAACTTTACATTCGAGCACTGAGAAGATGCTACATGTAATCTGGTTTACCTTTGGATTCAGAGACTGAACTGAATCTGATTTTAGTTCACACTCCAAACTGATAATGTATTGGCACAGTGTAGAAAACGTGGAGCTATGGCGCCATCTCCTTGCCTGTAGCTCAAAAGATGAGCCCAGGTATTGAACCCCAGTTATTTTTTGAAAACCTTTTTCCTAGCACGGAGAATCAAAAGTATTCAATCACAATTACTGTCTCTGCTTTTGTTTTGCGTGGTATTTGTTTTGTATTTTGCACTTTTATTTCTTTTGCATTTAAAGGAGCAGTAAAGCAATAGGAGAAGGGATTCCCTACCAAGCATTAAAAGCCCAAACATGATTGTGAAGAGAAAAAAAAATGTCTTTTCTGGTTGATCTCTTCTACAAATTTTCCTGAATGCTGCTTATCCCGTGCAGTCTGTCCGAAGTTGTCCTCGCTCCTATGAGACTAAACCGAGCTTATTCACATCATTTGAGTTAGGCGTGCATTTTTGAGACAGTGCAATCAGTTCAGAAAGAGTTTCATGAGTCTACAAGACTGAGGGTCTTTTCACTCTTAGAGCAAACTTTTCTGAAATGGGGGGGAAATGACAAAATAAACAGAGACACTTCATGCGACATGTGTGAAAGAGAGAAATCAGAAGTTGAGCCTCAACTGCTAGTAACTGAAATCAAATTTCAACAGAGCTGGAGCACCATCTAGTGGATGTTATGAATCATACAGAATCCTGTGGGGATTTTTTTTCTCTCTTCCCATCTTGAGTGATTTTTTTTCCCAATGCACCCCTCCTATTTTTAAAAATACCCATCCATCCCTTTTTTTAACCTGCTTATTATTCGCAGTTATAAAAGTTATCTATTAAAAATCCTTTTATTACCAGAAAAGGATACCTTGATGAAACCCAATGGAAAATTATAGTGTTATAGCAGCAAAGTCCTATGAATACTGAAATAACTAAAGTAGATGAGATGCAAAATACAGTAAATGACATGAATGAAAAGTAACTAGAATAATGTGCCAGCTTTTGCATTTTACCCACCATTCCTGATTTTAATCTAACCAACGTACACCTGTTGCTAAACAGTTTTATGACAAGAGGCGCAAAATATCAAGAAAGAATGAATGTGGAATGTGGTGGGGAATCTTTGAGAGTGAATTCTGTAGTTTTCTTTTTGTAATAAACCTGCAAATTCAGTTAAACCTCTGGGAAAAAGACAGACAGACAAGACGGAAAGACAGAAAGACAGACAGACACACACACACACACACACACACACACACACAAACAAACACACAAACACACACCCACACACCCACACCCGATAACCTTGCACCTAACACCTAGCAGTTGCGCAGCATGTGTACGACCAGCGCTCAAACCACAAGAACAGGATATGTGAATGATGCACAGACACTATTACCCTGCCTCGTTCTGTGCCTTCTTCTCGGCTGCAGAGGTGAAATGACATAGTCTGAAACATTAATTTCACCCACATATATTTTCTTGGAAAAGCAAGGCCATCATTTACACTGTTTATTTGAAAAACTTTGATGCATACAATGCCAGTGCTTTAGTGAGGTGGTAGAGATAAATTAAAAATAAATCCAGGTCTTAATGATCTTGCTCCATGATGTTTTTTCTTTATATTATTACATGTATGACATTTATTTACACTGTTATGATCAGGTTAAGTTGTCTTTCAAAGAAAAGTTGCATCATAAACCAAACTCGTGGGATAAGCAAGTTTCCAAAATAAAGTATAAATGTTTTGTCTACTAAAGGAACAAAATTCTCTACAAGGAAAGAGTTTTATAAATGTGCATACAAAAAGTTTGTATCTTTATCACTGCTGTGAAAACAATACGCAGTGACCTGGAGGCAAACCACACTCCGGTTTTCTCAGGAAACAGTTAAAAACCAACAAAGAGAAGAAAAAAATAAGAGACAAGAACCCTGAACAGTTTGACATGCAAAAAAAAAAAAAAAAAAAAAAAAGAGGCTCAAATGTTTTCTTCAGCCAGCAATTGCCTAGCTTTGCGTGAAGACTGGAAACAGGGGAATAGCAAGCCTGGCTCGTGATTATATATAGTTTTTTTAATCCATACAGGAACAAATATGTATAAAAGTTGTGTTTTTGTGGGAGGCTGTGTTGCTGACTGCCACTTGGCCGGGTACAGTAATTTGCCCGAGCCTTGATGTCACTGCGAGGTCGCCAGGCAGGTTGTGATGGCAGATTCTGTTACTTCTGGATGGAGCAAGGCTAACAGTACCCCTGTTTCTAGACTTTATGCTAAGCTAGGCTATTGGGCATCTAGCTGTAGCTTTGTATTTAATATACAATCCTAATTCTATCCATCCTGTCATCTAACTCTCAGCAATGGAGTGAACAGGCCAACAAACCTAATCCTGCAACGTAGAAAAATAAATACTAGAAATGACGATGCTGTTTTATGTGTTACTGTCACTTTGTTTCCAGATCGGAAAACCCAATAAATTAAAGTATATGAAGGAAATAAAACTAGGCATGATGCATACTTTCAAGTTCATAAAACAAAATGTACGCTCCTTGATACTGTGATGGCACCCGGCGTTGTTTGCTGGATTTAGGGAAAATTCAAAAATTCAAAAAATTCGCAGAGGGCACTTTTTAAACTTCAAGACAGGGTCCACGTACCGCAAGCAACCTGGATTCGCTTCACAGATGGAGTTTGCAAAAATGTACTTGTTATTTCTACTTCCTGAGAATAGTCACGTTAGGGGAGATTCAAGAGCCTTGAATTTGCTCCTGAGATACTAGTTCATATGAAGGCGATTGTATTCAGTTTGACAT